>WTSP01005213.1:109533-130449 GCA_025331215.1 Actenoides lindsayi
ATCAACACCCTCCAGCTCCCAGTACTGCAGCATGAGGGCTGGATGGGGAAAAGCAGCTCAGCCAGACCCACTACAAGTGCTTTTTGGGGTCTCAAACTGTCATTTCAGACTGTATTTTGACCCTGCAGCTAGAATAGCCCCAGCTATGCTGCATCCCTCCTCCTGGCTTTCCCAGCAGAGATCACCCTGCATCTGAAGGAGCCAGTGTCCCTCAGGATGGAACTATGCCTGTGTTTCTCATGGGATGGCTCTTAGTGATGAATTACTACCCGAGTACAGGACCAATGTCACCAGCTGCTGAGTGACCTGGTGGCTACCTTGAGCTCTCCTGAAGCTGCCAGAGATCCAGCACACCTACAGGGGTCTTTCAGCATATTCTTTCCGAGGTGTTTCCTACATGATGGGTAATGAAGAAGCTCCAGGTTACAGAGGAGGTTCATCCAACAGATTTGCATGTGTATGTAGTACTCTTAGGCACAGTGTTTAAGCCCAGTTAAAGAGCTGGAAAGCATCTGCGATGACTCTGATTATTGCAGTTTCTAATGCCTGGATAGAGTTATTCTGTCCAAAGAGATATTTGGATAGAATATCTGTTCACAGAACAGGATTCTGGTTTTCATGTCCTGCCTGATACAACTGTCAGGCCATTTTGCTGCAAAATTCATCTCCATCTGTAACTTTGCTCTTAGGAGCAAAACTGGCCTCCTTTGGGTTGAATTTGAGTCAGGAGGGACTTTTCCGAAGGGAAACTGGGAGCACGAGGGCTCCCCTGCAAGAAACACTAACCATACAGGTCACCTGAACTGGATGCAGGACTGCATATATTTGATAGAGTCCTAAGCTCATGTTGCAAAACTGTGTGTTGCTTAATACTATAAATAACAAGATATAAATAAGTTATGGTAGTAGTAAATAATAATAGTTATTAGATAGTAATAACTAATAAGAAACAAACAGGATGTATTGCATATTTGTATTCTCTCGCTCTTTGAGCATTCAGGTTGCAAACTGTTGTGTTATGCATGACCTTTCTATTCACCTGTTAGGTCAGCCATATTTGCAAAATGTTAATCAGTTCATCAGTTCTTTAGTCTGTTGCTCTGGAAGGGTGTTGGTGACTGATGTTTGACTTCTGACTTCTGTTTTGGTTTGGTTTTTTTCTTCTTGTTTCTTAGGGTTATGATAATACAGAGAGCAGCGTCCGTAAAGCTAGTGTATTTTGCCTAGTGGCAATTTATTCAGTAATTGGAGAAGAACTGAAACCTCATCTTGCACAACTCACAGGAAGCAAGGTACAGGAGTAATGCATGTCTGCTGTTTTCATCATAGCCAGCTGAATGGCTCGCACTACTAGCACAAGGCCAGTGGCTTCACAGGAGCTCTGGGTCAAGTTCCCTGTATTCCGTTAAATCCCATCTCACCCTGCCAGACACCACTAGAGCGGCACAGCACTTGCTCAGCAGTGTGAGCGTTAGAAATCCCACTAAGCAAGTTCTGATGGGGTTCAGGGATTGGTTTCATGACGCACTTGATCCTGTGTAACTGCGGGCTGCCACCGAGTGAGTCCTTCCCTCTGCAGCCATGTTTACTTTGCCCCTTCGGCGCTGCATCCAGGCGCGACTGTGCAGCGAGTTGGATCAGCTGGCCACTCTGGCTGAAAACCAGATCTGCAAGACAAATTAATTAGCTTTCAGTCTGCTCTGCAGCCACACAGGTAATCTAGTGCAAAGAATGGTGGGAACACATGGCTGAGGTGAGTGGGAGAGCAGGTCCTCTTAGCAGCAGGTTGTGATTAGGGCTGGTAGAAATGCAGGTGAAGCTTCACTCTTGGCATGGCAGATGCGTCCCTTTGCTCCTGGGACACTAGTAAGCTCACTAGTAAGTGACCCTTCAAAGGACTGTAAGCCCTAGAATCGGGTTAGCAGCAAAACTCAAATTCTGACTTGCAGCATCAAGAGAATCCAAGTCCTAATTCAGCTTTGTCCTTCAGACAAGAGCTGGCATTTTGTTGTTGGGGTGGGTGGTGTTTGCTTTTCAGAGCTGCTCAGGGAGCTGTCAAAAGATTTATTCTCTTGTTCAAAGTCACCATACCCAAGATATCTGCAATTATAAGATGAATTCTGCAAATTATTTTTGTTTTCTGAAATAGACCTCTGCATGTGAATTAACTATTTAGTTCAGAGGGCGTCGTTCCGTTATTTTGAAACAATAATTTCTTTTGTGGGTAGAAAGTGTAGTCCAAAACAACCTGAGACTGAGGACACTTGGATTTTATGTCTGAATTGAGTTGCCTTGTTCTTAAACAAATTACTTATGCCTCTGAACTGCTCTGGAAAGAGACAGCTCTAGGTGCTGGGGTTTACCTCATATTTGGGCAGTTAGGAAATCCCCCTGTAAAATATTGTAGAGACTTTTATTATCCCGATATCCTAGGTGCTACAGACTTACTGTACCACATAACTAACTATAAACATGTGAGTAATTCTTCTGAGTTTACGCAGGCTGCCTGCATGTTTAAAGTTAAATGTGTGTGTGAGTCATTGTAGGATCTGGAGCTAAGGTGGTAAGGCAGAAAAACAAGACAAACCCATGCAAAGGAAGCATATAGTCGAAACAGCTGCCATCTCACTAGATGTACCAAGTTAGTGGAGATATTTAAATGTCATTGAACATGAACATTGTATAAAGCATGGAGAGTTCTGGGTGTTTCCAGGGAGGGACTGTGGCTCTCACATTGCTCGTGTCCCTGCAGCCCCACTGGCCTCTCTGGGAATCCTGCTTGCTGAGAGCTGTGTGCCTATGGTTACTGAAGTTTGCATTAAATCTGTCTGCAACTTCAGTGAGACTAGTCATACCCTCTGAAATACGCTCAGCTTTGCTTCTGATTTTCCTCCAGAAGACACAGTGTCAGCTCACTTAAAACTGAGTTCACCACAGAACATGAGTTTTAAGACTTGCAGTTGACTTCTGTCCGCCTGTTTTTCCTGGCATCTTCTCCTGATGTTTGTTTGTTTCTTTCAGATGAAGCTACTAAACTTGTACATAAAGAGGGCCCAGACCACCAACAGCAACAGCAGTTCCTCTTCAGATGTTTCAACGCACAGTTAATGGAGATATGTGGACATATGTGTAGACTTAGAAGCAATCAACGGTGCCTCTAGGAGACCTTTCTGCTACTCTTCACTGGCATGCTCCATCAGCTCAAGGAGGCCATGCAGATATTTATTGCAATCAGTATTTTAGTCCCTTACAAGCTTTTATGTAGAATCTTACTGGTATTGAATGTAAAGGAAGCAAGGTCTGTGTTGCAGTCTTCATTAAAAGTGAACAACAGAAAGCCATACTTAAACATATTTGTATAGCCTGCTGAAATCTCAGAAATATGTTTAGGTTAGCATTCCAAACTGAGTCCAAGAACCTGGCTGCATGTAAAGGTCAAACAAGTCTCGTTGGTTTAGTTCATACCCAGTTTTGGTTTCTGTGTGCTAGTTACCTGCTCTCTCCCCACAGCTGCAGCTGTTCCTCTCGGTTCTCTTCTTGCAAGTCTTGTGGTCCCGTTTCATGCTCCCCATTGCAGCTTGCCTAATGTGCAGGGCTCTTTGTGGGGAGATCTTTGCAGATGTGGCTGTGATTCCAGCCTTGGATGCTTTAATACTGAGAGATATCAAGTGAGTAACAAAAAAGTAGGTTCTTTTTAAACATCTGACATTTTAAACATTGTACATAGTTCTTCTGACAGGCCTCTGATGGGCTGATTTCTCTGTAACTGCTCTCCAGCCAGCTGTGCTGTGCAAAATAGCTGGACTTTTGCTCCTTTCACTGACTGTAAATATTTCTTCCCTCCCAACCCATTTGGCTCTTTGATACGCTCAAAAGATTCTCCAGGTTACTTGTTACTGCCCAAAGGAAACCTGAGATGCAAATCTGGGACCGATGCCTGCGAATGGAATGCTGAATTTGGGTGGGTGGGTGTTGGATTATGCTCCAGGTGTGTCCGTGGGTGGGCAGTGGGAGCTGGCAGGGCTGTATCTCAGTGCTGCCTTGTGAAGCTGGCTGCATTTTTCTTGAAGTAGCATCAAAGGGCTGATCTGCTTTGAACTGACCCACTGGTGTTTGGTGGTGAACGGCTTGGTCCCCACAACTCCTTTGTGCTTTGGGCAAAATGTTCATCCCAGAGGACAGAAAGAGTGTCTGAGACTGAACATAAAGACCATGTGGAAGCACCTGAAGAGCCTGCAGTGCTGTTAGCTGCCTTTAGAAACCTCTTTCTTACTGGCCAGCCCCACACAAAGCCCTGCTGGGTGCTCTGTATTTGGGAGGGGTGCAGAGAGCCCTTGCTGGGCGCTACTGTCAGCAGGGTGCGCTAGATGAAGGTGCAACAGAGCAAATCCTTTTGCATCCTGATGACACAGACCAAGTCAGAGCCAGACTGGCATCAAATGCACCCCAGCACCACCCTTTCCTAAAGGGAGATCCTTCTGTTTGCAAAGGGTGAGCTCCCCCTGCTTCTACGTGTAACCAGGGGAAGCAGGAGGATGCTAGTGCTGTGTCTGGCCCTGGGCAGGATCCTGGCTGATGGGCACACCCACCCCAGACCTGTAATGGATCAGACCTGGGTTTTTACTCCCAGTGCCAGTGATGCCTGAGTATTGTGGACCTGCAGCTTAGGGCTGCAGCTGTGATGATGGATGTGTGCTCCCTGGCTGCTCTTAGTGCCTCGGTCTCTCTCCAGCCCTCCTCCATATCCCCTTTGGGGAGCTAAAGGGACGCCTTGAGTTTCCAATACTGCATCAGGGGAGTGCAGTGGGGAGGGTAAAGCCCCGTTGTCCTCCCTTTCCATCAGTTCATCCCTGTGTGTGTCAGCCCTGGCCCTGAGGATCTATGCTGGGAGGTGATGCTTGGTGCCAGCTCCCCGCCCAGTCCCCAGCTTACTCAGGAGGGATTGGGGCTGTTGGGGACTATGTGGGATGGGGCTGCAAAGCTTGTCAGTCCCTTTCCCTGCTGACATGAGATCAGAGAAAGTGACCTGCTCCTGAGTTTGTCAGGATGTGTCCAGGCTTTTGCTGCCTGCAGGGCTAGTTCTCTCATCTTTCCTCAATGAGTAATGCCATGGCAGGAGAAACCATGTGTTCCTGGTGGGTGGGATTCCTCCGGGGTCTTTCTGCAGGCTCAGAAAAGCCATCCTCACTAGAGCGAGGACTGGCCGCTCCATGGTTGGTGTCTCCCTTTCCGTGGACCATTTCTTTTCAACATCTTTCAGTATGCTTGTTAGAATATTCTTTTTAAATTTTTGAACGATTCAAATTATTTTAGCTTAATACAATTTTATTTTCCCTTTTGAGGAAATATTCAGCCGACTTGTTGGCAGCAGTTAGCTGTCTCCTTTGAATTTTTAGAAGTGGGTTTGGGTTTTTGTTGGTTTTTTTGTGGGGTTTGTTTTTTTTTTTTCGGTTGGGTTTTGGGGTTTTTTTCTGGTTTGTATTCTAACTGCTTAGTATTTATGCCTCTCTTTCTCCCCATCTCAGTTCAGCATCTTCTGTTCCAGTTCTGGGGTTCAGAAGGTCAGCATAGCTGACCAGATGGCGATCAGTCCCTCGCAGCTGTGATGGAGCTTGGTCCATTACCATTTGCTGTTTGTTTGCTGTTGTTGTTTTTCTTGAATGACACACTGTAGCAAATCTCTAGGAATTGAATTCCTTCTCAAATGATTTTATATATTTTATAAAATCCCGTTAGTATGCACTGAGAGTGAACACACTGTAATGTCCCTGAACCGACCCCGGCGTGTGCACTGACGCTACAGTAGGAGCCAACAGCTCGTCCTTGACCAGACACGTGCACCCTGCTGCGACTCCGGCCACGGGCCTGTGTTTCCCGATACTATTGGCACACTTGGGGCTGCACATGGTAGAACCAGGCCTTACTTTCTGAATCAGATTTGGTTCTGTTTGTCAACAGACGCTCATTAACGTGCTACTTAATTTCCTTATGTGAATCAGTCAAGGACTGTTCATCCTTTGAGTACTCGAGAAGTATGTTATACCTGTATACAGTAGAGAACATTCTGCTTAGGTATTTATAAATCATTGCGTATAATGTACATAGTAAGGTTGTTTAGTATATTGAACATGACCCCCCCCTTTTTTTTTTTGTTTCCTTTGAAGTACTCAAAGGGCTAGCTCTGAATGTCACCTCTGATCTCCAGTGTTCTGACATCAACAAGCTGTACAATCATTTTGTTTTCTCTTCAGCGAGCATAAAGGTCTCTCTGGCTACAAATCACAGTCTCCACACGCTTGCAGAGAAAGATCTGCATGCTGGCAGTGCCTCACCGCACCGGTGAAGCTTGTGTTCACGTTCTCCTCGCAGTAGTCACCTACTGCAGCTGCCTTTTATTTTATTTTTTTTCTTGCTGCCCATTATGCAGGGCTTCAATTTTTCATACCTTAAAAAAAAAAAAAAATAGAAAAAGAAAAGAAAAAAAAAAAGAAAAAAAGAAAAGGAAAAAAACTAAGTGTATTTTCTTTGCCCACCATGCTTTAAAAGTCTGAATGGGAGAAAACTCTCAGCAGACAGCGGCTGCTGGCTGCAAAGTTGCCGAAATCTCAGATGTGGATGTTTTTTCTGCCGTTGGCTGCACCAGTGCTCCGTGGGCATGGGCAAGTACCGGATCCATCCGCCCCACAGGTCTACGTACTGTAGTTCTCATGTAGTGCAGAAATATTGAGGCATGTGGCTTTCTTAAGGTACACTATGTGTGCTTGCCTGGATTACAATACAATACGAGACTGTCTTTTTTTATTGCTTACTACTAGCTTACCAATAACCTGTATAAGTAATGTAACTCGCATCTTTGTCATCAAAACCTTTTCTCCCCACCCCTTTATTTATCAAGCATAATATTACATATTAAAGGACAGAAAAATAGACCTTTGTAGTATGCAGCAGGATGTTGCTAACAATGTTTTAAATGGGAAGTAAAAACCGTTCTGAAAAATGCCAGCCATGAGAAATGACTTTGTTGGCACCGTGTTCATGCGCATGTATTTTTTTCTACTTTTTCCGCTTTTGTCATGTTACATCCATATCTGTATTTATATCTTATTTGTTTCACTTTTGAGTGTATCATGGCAATTGTACAGATGGTTTTTGTTAACATTTACGTGATAGAATTTGCTAAAAAAAAAAATTAAAATAAAACCTTTTGAGTTTGCCCTAGATTAAGTGGAAGTTTGGTGTCTTTTGAGGGGAGAAACATTGAAGGAGATTCATTATCCAACACAGCTCCTCATTCCAGCAGCCTCTGCTTGTAAAGGATTTGCTTTTACTCCTGCCCTGGCTGCTGTCATTTTGTGCATTAATTAGTGGGTGTGTGATGGGCGGCACCAGTCTGTGAGCAGCAGTGGGGCCAGAGGCAGCTGATCTCTTGGGGTGCTAGCCTTTTGCTGTCAGCTTGTTAAAAGCTTTTGGGAAGTCATGGTGTTAGAGGATTCTTGTGATGTTACAAACTGGAAAGCCATATGCTGTTTGAAAGCTGATGGTCTTGTGCAAAGTCATGTAATGCAAGGAGCAAGGGCTTCAAAAGATGCCTGTGTTATGAGGCTTCTTAAGAGCATTGCAGAGGTGACAGTAGAAATTTGGGTAATGAAGTGTTTGGGGGTGGTGAAAGTGTGGTGGGAACTGCACAGCTCTCTGTCTGGTGCTAAAAGACAAAGACCTTGACTTTGAAGTGGCTGGGGAGCCTGAGTGCTCAAGTGTTTCTGTGTTATCCTGGGGGATAATAGCTCGTCACAGTTCAAAAACCTGTAGTGAAGCTGTGCTCTACGCTAGGGAAATGGATCCCCTATGGTGTGACTTTTACCTCAGCACTCTTCCTTTAGCATCAAGATAAAAGGTCTTCAAATACCTTGTGGTGAGTGCGAGGAAGTCAGGAGAGCATGGGAGGTTCAGATTTCATAGAATCACAGCATGTTAGGACTTAGAAGGCACCTCTGGAGATCATCAAGTCCAACCCCCCCGTCAGTGCACGAACAACACCCAGGGCAGGCCGCCCAGGAACAGATGCAGGTAGGTCTTGAAAGTCTCTAAGAGAAAGAGACTCCACAACATCTCCGGGCAGCCTGTTTCAGGCTCTATCACTCACAATGAAGAAGTTTTTCCTCATGTTGAGGTGGAACTTCCTGTGTTTCAGCTTGCACTGAATTGCACTTGCTTTGTATTTCCTGTGAAAGGCTTTTCGTATGAATATTCCCAGACAGAGCGCACAGTGTTACAGTGTGTGAACACCAGCGTGTAGGACATGGTGGTTCTGGCTGTCCTGGATAGGGCACAGCTAGTTAAACTATTCCCTCTCTCTACTCCTGTGAGAGGATTATTGTATCTGTTGTTTTTAGTCTCTGGATAGTTACTGAACTAGAACAAGTTTGACAATTTTTTTTTTGAAAGTTTCAGACAAGCAATGATTTTGTTTAGCTGCAGACACTTCACAGCATCGGCAGCCCTCACTGATGTCTCCTTTGTCCTGCTGCTCTTGACTGCCACCAACCACTGCCCCTTGCAGCCCAGGGACAATTCTGCATAAAGAGTCAGGGATACAACGCGGAGTGAGGAGCAGTGATCCTGCTGCAGATGGACCATCTCACCTCTGCAGTGGCAGCGTCTTTTGTTACTATGCTGTGTGTCAGAGCAGGACGAGGAAAGGTCCACCCTTTCCCAGTGACCCTGGCTTCTTCCCAGAGCACTGCCCACATGTTTTTTCTGAGTAATGCCAGGTACCTGTGGTTATAAGAAAGGTAAGAGAGAATGAATAGAATGCTATCTTGTCTGTGCCTTGTAAAACTCTAGATGCTGGCCTAAATTAGCCTTACAGCCCTAAGGGATTTGGAAAAGTTCTGAAATCTGAGGCATTGCGAATGTGGTATTAGACCAGCTGGGGAGCTGGATTTCACTGACACGTGCTTAAAATGGTCAGCCCTTGCAAAACCCTTTGTTGTGCTGAGAGAGGGGCATCCTGCAGATGCAGAAATAGGTCATTCTGTCAGTTAATGCAAGACTCACGCATAGAGTTGCCTACATGCCTGGAGGTCTCCTTTCCCTCCAGAGCATCAGGCAGCAAGGATTGGACTAGAGGAGACTGGTTGCTCACCTACTCCATCTCCCGAGAGCACCTCTCCCTATTCTGTGACGGGGTTTTGCCAAACCTTCGTGCTGTTGCTTAGATTGTAAGAAAGTAGGCCAAGATGGAGCTGCAGCTGCTGGCTCATCACCAACCATTGCCAGATGCACGGAGCTCCTTGTGGAGAAAATGTCTTCTCTCATTAATGGCTTGTGCTTCCAAGCACTCACTGCCCAGGTCTGATCCTCTGTTGAGCTCTTTGGATGATACACAAACATGGGCCTTGGTGCCAAGACTGGCACTTTTGGGGGTGCCAGCACAGGCCACCCCTTGCTGCTGCAGAAACAGCATGGCGGGAGGCAACAGTTTTGTGGGATGCAACTGCAGCAAGTGAAAAGCTTGACAGGAGCATCCCAGAGCAGTTACTCCAAATGAAATACAGGAGCAGATGAAAATAATCCCCTCACTCAGACTCCTGGCTCCTCCTGTGCTGGATTTTGGCGTGTCCTCCAGGGCTGAGTCTGCAGCTCATTGACAAGCAGGTGTTCATTGAACCCTCTCAATGTATCTCTCCCTTGTAGCTCCTTTGTAACCAAGTCCCCTGTTGTCCTAAGCCACATGCTTGTTCCACAGATGAAGAAGGGCTGTAATTGTTGGCTTAGTATTGCTGGGCTCTCCCTACAGCGGAGGACCAGAGTTGCTGCCGGCAATTAAAGGTAGTTAGCAGATCCAGGGCAAGTGTTAAGGCTTGCTCTAAGCACTTCTATGATTCTACGATTTACTTGCAGTCTGTTCTTCATTCATTCCTCTGCCCTGGAGGGCCTGAACTGCTGCTGCTTTCTTTGCAGCCTGATGCTTTTCAATCCCCCTCAAATTATTTCGTGACCGCCTTCTCTCTCACCAAGGGATGTGCTGAGTTGTGGCTCAGAGCATGTCAGCAGAGTTGCTTGCACTTCTGGACCAGGTGCCTTATCTTAATTTACTCCAGTTGAAAAATGTTTTGGCTTAAAAGCCCTGAGAAAGTGCAGCTCAGATGATCAGTGGTAGCTTGTTAAGTTAAATAATTCCACTGCTTCTTGCTTGATTGTGCAATCCTCATTTACCCTCCCCAAGCAAATATCAAAACACCCCTCTCTTCACTTTACCAGCCCAACACATTTTTCCTGCTTTGCCTTTTCATGCACATCCATGAAGTACAGAAAAGGCCTTTCCTGGCAATCATGCCCCAGTCCTGGCAGCAGCCTGCTGGGAAGGGGCTCAGCATAGAAATGTATGTAATACTGACCTTGGGGAGGAGAGGATAGGCTGTAAATTGCTATCCCCTGCTGTGATTGGGGAAAAAAATGTCCTGCAAGGCTTTTGTGAAGCTGCTAGGGCAACATGGGCATGTAAGTCAACCGAGCATCAGGCTAGGGTGGAGGCAGTCTCTTGCCAGCAGACATTGGCTGGTCCTATCTTTGGGTCCAGAGAAAGACCATCACTTGTTGTGATCCCCTGTCACGGATCCCTTCATGCTTAATATGGGATTATAGCTAATATGTGCATATGAAATGGGCTGGAGAAGATTGTTTCAAGAGCAGGGTCAGTATCTGAGTGCCCAAACCATGCACAGCTCTGCCCTGCCAGGGCAGTGCTCATGCATGGATGGGAGGACAGTTACATCCTTGCAGCTGCTGTGCTCCCCTGGGCTGCTGTAGCGCAGGAGATGCTTAAATGTTTCAGGTTCTCCCCGGGGATCATACTGCAGCCAAAGGCTCAGGAAATATTGGCCTGTTAAACCCAAGGCCTGTACACAACATTGCTGTGCCCTCCATGCTGCTTTGGCATAACTTGTCAGGTACTGAAACAGGCCAAGCAGAGCCATTGCTTTCCAAAAAAAGGGCTATTTATATCCAAACTGGAGTGCCAGCCCATTAACCAGGAGCCAGTGACTCTCCTTGCTGTCCAGCATGGGGCCAATGGGAATGTGCACTTGTCCCTTGGGTCAGCCATGATGCATGAGGATGATGCTCATGGGGCTTTGACCCACCGAGGGACATGGGGCTGAGGCTGGAGGGCCCAGCAGGAAACAGCTGCTCAGCTGCAATGAAAAGGCAAGAACTCACTTGGGAGCAGAGCAGACAGGGAGCAGCCGAGCGGGCAGCAGAGGGGAAAGCAAAGGCAGCGTAAACCAGACCAAGCTAACGCGGGGCCGGGGGGATTACAGGGTGTCAGGGATGATGTTCACAAACACATCAGGGACAAAGCAGCCCTCCAGAGCTGAGGGGTAATGAGAAATTAATGAGGAGAGGGATGAAATTCATAATGACTTAAAAATGGCTGAGATAATGAACCCCTTCTCTTTAAATCCACCTTTAACAAGAAAGCTAAGGAAAAGGATTTAGATCAATTAAGAAGTAAAGGAAAGCAATCTTGTAAAAATAGCTATTGACACAAGCAAGCGGGAGAACAGATGGAAAGCCTCTCTGTGGCAGAGGCAGCAAATGGCTGAGACCTATAGCTGAGGGGGCTTGAGGGGGGAAGGTTTGGTTCTTAAATGATGGAGAATTGCAATGAAACCTGCCTGGACCCAGCCTTATGTTTTTGCAGCCTTTCCCATGCAGGGAGTAGAGGTGATTCCAAACCATGCAGCCTTGCAGAGCCACTCAGCCTCTGGAGCTGCAGGAGATGAAACGGAGTGAAAAATACTCCCTGCTGTCTATGTGCTGATGCCAGCACAGGAGTTGCATTGCTGGAGATGTGGGATAGCCTGTGTGTGTCCAGCATGCAGCAGCTTCTGGCTCAGCAACCTCCATTACCGGCAGCAGTTGCTGGCCTGGTACCAATTCCCAACTCTCAGCTAAGCAGCTGTGACACTTTTTTTTTTTACGGAATCACGCTATGGTTTGGGTAGGAAGGGGCAGTTATGGATCATCTAGTCCATTCCCCCTGCCATGGGCAGGGACATCTTTCACTAGGTCAGGTTGCTCAAAGCCCAGTCCAATCTGACCTTGACTGCTTCCAATGATGGGACACCCACAACTCTTCTGGGCAACCTGTTCTCATGCCTCCCCACTCTTCCTGTAAAAATTTTTTTCCCTATATCCAGTGTAAATCTAACCTTTTTCAGTGTTGCAGCTGTTTCCCTTCTCCCACAGATAAACTGGATTATGCTGAAGTCTAACACAGCATGGCAGAGCTAAGCACCTCTTTTATTCTGTTTAGGGTGCCCCAAGGTCTAACACTGGGGTTTGTTTTTTCTCATAATGAAGCTCACTCTCCCCCAATGGGTCTTTGCTTACCTCTTCTTTTCGTGAAATCCAGACCTGGGAAAGCAGGAGGCTGAATAAACTGGCAATATCCAGTTTCTGTATTTAACAACCCCGTATGGCATAAAGGCCCCCATAACTGACAGCAGGTAGAGTAGTAATCAAAGGGGAGCTTCAGGAAGATGGCATCAGTGTGTTCCTGGATCTGGGGTTGTGCTAACTGCCTCTTGCTGGGACACCACGCTCTGCTCGGCTCCTTGTCCCAGCCGTTGGATGTATAGACACAAAGTGATTTCTATGTTTTTTGGTCTTTGCTTGACAGCTCCTTGGAAACACTAACAGGTTTAACAAATCACGGCGAATTTGGCAGGGAGCTCGTAACGTTATCTGTCTGTCCTCTTGCTGATGAGCTCTGGGGTGACCATGGTGGGGAGTAGTAGGAGGTAGGGGCCACAACCCACTCCCATGAGGTGGAACCGACCTCCAAGTGGAGCATCAGCAGCCACTTGTGGGCAACAGATATGCAGCGGCCCTCAGAGCAACAGCCCCCAAACCTGCCAAAGCTTAGGGGTTCAAAAGAGAGGCTGGAAACACTGGAGTTGCCCCTAAAACTTCTTTCTTATCTCCCTGTTAAGAGAAAATTTCTTTGGCTCACTCTGGCTGCCGTGTAGCAGGACACTGGGATATTCCCGTTCTTGTCCCAGTGGCACAACTTCTTTACACTCGTAATCCCATCTTGCTGCCCATCATCCTTGCTTAGGAATAGTCCCTGTAAGGTTCATTATGCCTGGGACTGCTTTCTGTCCCCTCCACAGCTGCCTCAGCACAGGGTCTCTCCTGCTTCCCCTGCATCAAAATTCTCCTTCATGGCACAGGCTGGGGCTGGCTCAGCATATCTGGGCAGGTTGGTGCTTGGGGCTGAAAGGGTTAAACAGATGGCCCTCTCACAGGGGCAGTTTCTCCACTGCCGGTCTATAAATAGGAGCTGGGTTTGTAATCTGCTTGCCACTCCTGTCCACTCCCTGCCAGTTTTTTCCTGCTTTTTCCTGCAAGGAGATACCCGCAGCAGCAACAGTCTGCAGCCTCGCAGACACTGCTGGGAGAGAGAGGTGAGCAGCCGAGTCCCATGTCTGTCAGTCCTCCTGTAACCCATCCTCATTAAAAACAAAAACAAAACAAAAAATGAATGAATGAGAGGAGGGAAACAAAGCCCTCTCCTGGCAGGGGCTACATGACCCTGGTCTGTGCTGTGAGTCCCCAGTCCAGTTTACTCCTTGTCTTGTCTCTTCAGAGCCATGTTGGAGCCATTCTCTGTTTTGGGGCAGGTGAAAGCCCAGTCCAAGTGCTGTGAGATGATGTTGGAGACCTGGCTCTGCTCCCTGCATACAGAATCCCCACCCCATAGCTGCAGGAGAAGTGGGGAGTGGGAAATGGCAGCATTTTTGGGCTCCTGGCAAGTATCCTGTCTGCTGGCTTCCCCCATGCCTGCATGCCCTGCCCTATCTCCTCCATCGGTCCAACAGCACTAACTCCTCCATCTCTACTGAGTGACAGTCAGGCCATAAATCCTTGTGAAGGGCGTGAGGACCTTCTGGAAGAAAGCACTGGGGGTTTACAAAGAAGGGCTGCGAAGAAGGGCTGGCTTTATGCTGGGACTGGGAAGATGTGGACAGGTTGGAGGATGGCCAAAGATCGGTGATACCATGATGACTCCCAGCAAGCTTGACCTGGGTTGGATAATGGGCAACAGAAGGGGCCAGGGAAGACGTGAAAGCAGCCCTGAAATATTTGATAGGCAAATGCAGAGAAGAAGGATGATCTCTTTCCTTTGAATGAGGCAAGTCCTGAGCTTAGCAAGAAAAATTTACATGAAGCAAACTTGTAGTTGGAATAGTAAAGTTGCCTTGTTTCCAGGCCTGATTTTGACAAACCGATAATTTGACCAAGTGTGCGAAGGAGAAAGTAACTCTGTAAGAGTGAGCAAGCCAGTGGGCAGATCCTTCTGTTGTCTCAACCTCTTACACATTGGTCCACTTAACCTGAAAACTCAGCTTGGACAAGCTCTTCTGCTTATGGACAAGGAATAGACTGGAGGGTAATTGGCCAAAAAAGTGAGGAGGTTAATTGCACGGCTCCTTCTGAACACAATGTCCCTGCAGCCAGGTCAGGTGTGTGTCCCAGGGGCCTTTCCCTGCGTGCCCACCTCAAGTTTCACTGCTGTCAGCAGACGCTTTCCAAGGCTGCTGACTCACTGAAATGGAAATGTTCTGCCAAAAAACACTGAGTTTGATAAAACTGCTAATGGGATTCTGCTTGGCTCCATGCCCTGCATTTGGAGTAGCTGCTGGGAGGGAGGTTGGCATTTGTAGCTCATGGAGCATGGTGCTTGGGGCTCCAAGGGTGATGGCTCTGCTGAGGCTCTAGGTGGGCTGTGCCAAGCCAGGGCGCCCTGGTGGCATCTGCAGCCCTGCATCCTCCAGCACCCTGTCTTGCAGATGCCCCAGTGTTTGTTGTGCCATGGGTTGGATTCCAGGAAACATGTCTTGTTTCAGATGCTGAACATTTTTCCCCCAAAAATCTTGACTTTTTGTTTATTTATTTGTGTTAAGGAGTGAAAATTCAGTCTCCTGGCCAGCTTTGGCTCTGCCTTGCAGAACTGGCCTGAGCTAAGAAGACAGTCACATAGGATGCCCTCATCTGTACTCCAGCTCCTCTTGCTGTGGGAGGACAGGAAGCACTTACCCAGAGTGGCAGCAGCAGGTATTTAGTCCCTGTCTTGCAACAGGCCAGTTCTTCTTGCCAAGTGGAGGTAGTTATTTGCCTTGTAGAGCTGACCCAGGTAAGTGGAAAGCCCCAGTTACTTTTGCATCCCACTGACCCTGGAGCAGCAGCACCAGCCCAGTGTGGCTTGGCTCCCAGCAGTCCCAGTCTGTGCTGTGCTCATCTGAACCCTCATGGGCACCACAGAGCTGGGGCTGAAGGTTTGGCCATCCTCTTCCTCACTCAGCTATGCCCTCTCATCATCATGGATGCTGCTGGGACCATAAAGAGCCCCTGGTGACTCTCCTTATGTCAGCCTTTTCTCACCCCCATTGAAAGAAAACCTAATTTTGCATCTAATTTCCCAGTAGTGCTTCCAACATCCCTGTGAAAACCTCAGACCCGGCACCTGGGTTCTTCTGGGTTCTTCACTGTGCTGGTCAGCCAAAGCTACTCCTGCCCACTGAGGGCTGAGAGCCAGGAGGTGGTATCCTTCACCTCCTGCTGCTGAGAGGAGCCTGTCTCCTTCTCCTGGATAATCCTGGGTGTTCAGCAGTAGGCAATGGACCCAGGGTTTCGTCTGGGCCAAACCCATACTAGCAGGAGGTGGGGACAGGACAGCCCTTTTTCTTCAGAGCCAGTGGCTGAAATCCACCCTATGCCAGGGGTGAACCTATGCTCAGAACAAGCGGGAGTTCTGGAAAAGGATCCCTGGAAGGGATCTCCGCTCAATCCTTGATAGCTCTGCAGCCAGGGGAGAGTGCTTTGGCTCTCCAGGCAGTTCTCTGAGAACAGTCACAGTCACCGTGGTGAAGGGATGGAAACTACACATCAATAGGTTTATAAAAGCAAAATCCCTGTGAGTCGCTTGGCTCTCACAGTGCAGCCTGGGAGCCGGATTCCCCTCTCGCTTGCTCTGGGATGTTGCTGCAGATCAGAGTACTCCCTTGAGAGCGGCACTGCTGGGATGTGAGGATGTCCTCTCAGTAGCATTTTGCCCTGGAATCATTACTGGCACGTGGCTTCTCACTCCATTTCCTTTGGCATTTGGCAATCTCTGTGTTTTGGGCAAGTGCTAAACATTAACTTAGATTCATACTTAGTAACTTAGTGGTGTGTTTGGCTCCCAGAGCACAGGGAGGGAACACCATGAATCCCCTTCCCCTGGCCATGTCAGAGGTTTAGGGACACCAAAGCAAAACCATTTCACTGAGTGCCCACCAGTGATCCCTGAGCGCACACACCTGGGCTGAAGGCATATCCAGGTATCCACCAAATGCTGTTTTCATCCACGAAAAATCTTTGACTTCCTTGATTAACATAACTAGGAGGACCTTGCTGATTTGAAAGCAGAGCAAAAAAGCTTCTCAGCATAAATCAAAGCCCTGGAGGGGACCGGTATGTACAGGAATGGCATTAACAACTAATCCCCTCTAATCCAAGATGACATCCTTATCACATGAGGGCATAAAATGTAATTAGATTTATATAGCACTATCTCTGGAGCACTAAGCAAATATTAACCAATCCATCTTCCCTGTGCTCCTGTGGGGACAGCCCAGTTACCCTGGATGTGCAGGTGGGGAAACCAAGGCACGGGATGGTGTGCTTTCAGGGACCCTTTCTGGAGAAGACCATGCAAACCTTGCATCCAGAAAAATCAAAATTAGCTAAGCATTTAGGACCACTGGGAAGTCTTCTGGGGACATGGAGCATGTCTTTCTTTGTGGAGATGGTGAGTCACTGCTGCTTCCCTGCACTTCCAGGATCCTTCCACCGCTATTACATATCTGCAGGGAGATAAAACACATGTTCAGACATGGGCTTCCTCTGTTGTTAAAGCATGTTTAACTGATACCCAGTGATGGCTCGATATCATTTAAACATGTTTTAACAGTAGAGGAGCTCTGCTTGTAGCAGGGTTTGTTTTCTCACCTGGCTTATGTCCCAGATTTGCCCCATCTCACAGATGCTGCAGAAAGCACCTTTGCTCAGGGGAGCTTTGCTGTCATCTCCTCAGCTCTGTGAGTTTAATTGGCCCCAAGATGGATAGTATAACTGATGTCCCCTGCCTGTGTGGAGTGATGCCACTGCCCCTGGGACTAAAGCCAGCCTGTGGGATGTACAGACTGAACTGAGGTCTCCATTGTCCCTCTGGGCTGAGCATACCTGGAGATGGGCAGGGAGCTCTGCCTCAGATGCTGCCTGCACAATGCCTTTCACCAGGCTGTGGTGGTTTTTTAGTTAACAAAATACAGAGCCTGATCCACGTTGAGCAGTGGGACCATTTGCAGCAGTGGGGGATGTGGTCCTCTTATCAACATCGGTTAGCATCAGGTGTCCTTGACTAAGAGCTGCTTTTGATGGAGGAAGACACTTACACAACAGCCACTGAATTTCTCAAGGCTTTGGGATAAGATTATATTTCTTGGGCTGGCAGTGACTTCTGTTTTAAAAACAGTTGGATGTATTTGAGTGTGAGGTAGAAATACCCGGGCTCTATCAGTCTTTAAAATCAAAGACACCCACCAAAATGCTACTGGCACTTGAGAGACAGAAAGTTTAGTGGACTTCACCTTGGTGGGGACATGGCAGTGTCATTTCTTTGTCTGGAGGACATTACCCTAAAAGATCTGTCACAACATACATTTATCAGAGGGCCTGTGAAGAGTTGTGCAATGCAGGCTGAGGAGGGACAGTTGTGGTGTCCTCTGGGTGCTTCCCAACTCTCGGCCACCTCTCCTTGCTGTGAGATGCTCCCACACCCTGCAGGAACCAGCCAGTGACCATTTTGTTTTATTTCGCCCTGTGACACTGGGACTCAATGATACAAGGCAGTGAAGGTTAGGTTTCATAGGTTGGTTTGCCTTAATAACAAAGTTCCAGACTTTCTGGAATAGAAGATGCCATCTGCAGAAAACTTCAAACTTTCCCAGGCACAAGGAGGGAAGGAACACCATCATGGCAGATGTTGAAGTGGTTCATGGAAATCTGTTTTGCTACTGGTCTCCTTGGAGTTGAGACTGTTATACTCTCAGTGGTAGCCATACATCACTGGGCTGAAGCCAGGATCCACCCCCAGCCCTCCCTTGGCTTCTTCCCTCCCTGCTCCCCTCATTGCACTGGCACCACCAGTTGCCTGGCCGTGGTGAAACTCAGATCCATGGACTGATCTGCCTCAAAAGCAAACTGAAGATGACAAAAAAGCCTTTTTTTCTCATGTAGAAAGAACAGTTCCCAGAGGGAGCCGCTCGTCTCCCAGCACTGCTGTGGAGGAAGGGGAGAGAGAGGTGCAGCATGTCCTACAGAGAGTGGATGGAGGTGCAGGGGGAGGCAGTGCTGCTGCCTGGGCACCCCAGAACCAGCTGTGGGATACCTTAGTTGCTGAGAAGTCAGTGCCACAGCAGGTTTCTGCCTGCTGAGGAGCTGCTGTTAACTCTGTGTCTAGGACGGCCACTAAAACCCTACATTTAAGAAGCTGCCTTCCGATTGTGAGGCAGTTAAACCCCACAAATGCCCAAATACTAGCACGCTACAGAGTAGAGAGCAATTTTTGCCCTTTCATGCAGCTCACCTGATACTGCTTTTCTAGCTTTATAGTGCTGCCAGTGAACGTCCCTAACATGTGTGACTTGGCCAACACGTCCTCTAAAAGCCATTGAAAATGTTCCCTTTCCTTGCCCGAGGGGCACTGGCTCTGGAGTCACTGGGTTTCCTCCCTCTGCTTCTGGAGCTCAGGCTGCCCAGATTAAATCATGTATTGAAAAATTCCATAACAGCTTCCGACCTCAATGAATAGCATAGTCAAGGCCACTGGAAGGCTCTTTCATTATCTAATTCAATGGGTTTCAACCTTCTTTTTTTTCTTTCTGATTTCCAGTAGAGACAGGAATCCCCCCAAAAGTCAGATCTATAGCCAGTTGGGCAGCTCGGTGCAATCACTTTCCACAGACCCCTTAGGAGCAACCTAGGCCCTTGCAGGAGTCTCTGGGTCACTGGCTGGAGTCTGCTCTAGTTTGATCTCTCGTCTAGGAGAAGCCACAGGACTGCATCTGCAATTGCTGGCATCTAAATATGCTGCAAAAGAACAGCTCTGGTCACGTTTATCCACACAGAGCTAAGCTGAGCAGGAGATGGCAACTAAACCTTCAGTCTGGATCAGGGAAACAAGGAATGGTCTACAGCAAAGGACAACCTACACCCAGGCTGAAACGAAGCCTTGAAACATCAAGGTGATGATAGCAGGAGGATGAAGGTTGAGACTGGAGCCTTGAGAAAGTCAGGGAGGAGAGAAAGGGCAGTAAGTCAGCCCTGATGACCCACAGAATTCATCAGGAGGTTAGAGACACAAAAGAAGGCAGTTTCTGTCAGCTCCAGGGTTCAAAAGAATATCCCAAAGCAGTGCGTTTTCATCAGCCATGCAAGGAGCCAGGATGAGAACTGCAGACCCATGTTCCTTATGCTCTGTGTCACTGCAAGGGATCCCGACCAGATCCTGGATACAAATGTCTTGGTGCCTGGATGATGAACAGATGCTTTTTTTTCCCGGTTGTGAGTGTGGGGGTACAAGGGTGTGAGTGAAAGTGGGTTTATTCTTAAAATAAAATTCCCTTCCCCTCCTCCAAAACCTTATCTTGACATTTGCTCTGTCATCATTAACCAACAGGTGAGTATTTCCTTGGCAGATATTCCCCTGTGTGAAACTGATGTTCTCTGTCCCTACCCATGTCCTGTGCTCCTGCTTGGTTGTATTAAAACAGTTGAGGGGAGGTTTAGATTGGACATTAGGAAAAATTTCATCACCAGAAGTTTTGTCAAGCCCTCGAACAGGCTGCCCAGGGGAGTGGTTGAGTCACTGTCCGTGATGGTATTTCAAAATGTGTAGAAATCGTGCTTAGTGACATGGTTCAGTGGTGGACTTGGCTGTGCTAGGTTAATGGTTGGACTTAGTGATCTTAGAGGTCTTTTCCAACCTAAATGATTCTAAATTCTAGATTCTAAAACATACTTTTAAAAATATTTTTTTTTTCCTCCGAGCTAGGAGATTTGGCATCTCTCACACATCTTCCTCAGTATGTGTCACTTGGGCAATCTTTGTGTCTTCTGTGTAGTTAATCAGATTTTACATTTTTCTAAGTACTGCTGGAGAGAGCTGTAGTGATAAATTATTCATATTTAAGATTAAGAGGTCTGGCTAAGAAGTTACATTTACTAAAAGCACGGGGGTTTTTTGTCTAAAAGGTGCCAGCCTGTGACTGTTCCCACCTCCCTGCTGCTGAGCTGGGATAACACCTGGTGTGCCATTCCGATGGCCTCCACCAAGAGCCATCTCCTCATATTTTCACACTTTTTTACAGCTTGATTCCTTTGATTTGGACAGTTAGAAAGCTACTTGAGTCCATCCCTCCCCTTCTGTAAATATTATCTCAATATGGATTTTCTTCTGGAATTCCCTATGGATTCCAGGTTATGCTGAACACTGGCACCAGTGTTACAGACCATTCTACAATGTGGTTTATGCTTGAATTTGCTGGATTAAAACCATGTAACTTTACTCACTGCTAAGATTAGGAAAGTCCAAACAAGAACTCTGAATGCAGAAGAACTCAAGAATCATTTATTTTATGTATTTGGAGAACAAAAAGCACAGGTGGTGTGTATAAGCTCAGGAAGTGTGGGTTAAGCTCAAGAAATGTGGGTTAGAAGAGCAGACAGGGAGATGGGTTGAGAACTGGCTGAACAACAGAGCTCAGGGTGTCATGATCAGTGGCACAGAGTCCAGCTGGCAACCTG
>WTSP01005214.1:0-102500 GCA_025331215.1 Actenoides lindsayi
ATCCCCAGTATCCCCAGTATCCCCGTCACCCCAGTGCTCCCAGTCACACCCCCCCCCCCCCCCCCCCCCGGGGCCCCGGCGGGGTGCCCGCTCCGGTGGCCCCCGGGGGCGGGCGGGGAGGGTGCGGGCCGGGGGGTGGGCGGAGGGGGCTGCTCGCGGCCCCCGGCTGCGGAGCGCGAGACTCAAAGCATCGGGAGGTTTCTCGGCTCACGGCTACTTACTGCTCCTTAGTACACCCCTTGGGGAGAGGCGAACGCGTTTTCAGAGCCGTGAACCTTTCTCCCGAAGTTTATTCTGCTTAGAAAGGGCAGGTTGGGTCAGGTGCGAGGCCTTTGCGCCCCGGCTGAAGGGAGAAGTCGTTCCCCGGGTTTGTCCTTTGCGGCGTAACGCGCTCCGGAGCCAAAAGCTGAGTAGGTACAGAGTGTTTTGGATGCTGTTTTTTTGCTTGTGCTTTTGTAGCACAGCAGAGTTTTAAGTTGCCGAGAGAGGTGCTTACTTATCCGGGGAAAACTTGAAGCGGCTGCAGAATGTCGCTTGGTATTTTTGAGCGCTGCGTGGGTAAGTCGCTTTTCCTTTGGGCAGGACGAGTTACGGCACTTCTGGGACAACTGAGCGCTCGGTGTTAATAAAGGGCTTAAAATGCTTTAACACGTGTAGTGCAGCATTTGGTCAGTGTCGCTAGGACCTTACGTTTGCCCCTGGCAGATCAAGCGTGCCGTGTAGCGGGGGAACAGCCTCGTCAGCCACCCGGGGCCGTTCTGAAGTTCATAGAACCCGAGACTTCTTTCGTGACCGGTGAGGATGTGGTCAGCAGAAGTGCTGAAGACTAGCCGAGACACTTTGAGGGCAGTTTTGGATATGAATATACAGTGTAGGATTTGAATTTGGGTCAGCAAGGGAGCCTGCTTTCCTCCTGTCAGATCTGTTATCTTTTATTTCATCGCCGTGTGCCCGACATGCTTGGTCAAGGCGACGCTGTGCAGAGTGCTGTGCAAATAGAAGGTAGGGAATATCCACATGAATGCATCTCAAAACTGCTGATTTGATTCTGAGGTGGTTGTGATTTATTGTAGGAAATTAAGCATCCTGTGCTGGACGCTGCAATACGTATGTTTCTTCACAGTGGGAAATAGGATGTAGCTGTGCCTACATTAGTGACCTTACTGCTTTGTGCTAAGATTCATGAGGTGGGGGGATTTCTTATGTTTTGTTTTTTTTAAAGGGAGCTAGGAATTTTGAAAGGAACGCTCCTTTAAGGAAAAAATATATGTATGTATATAAAAAAAAAAGTGAACTAGTTTGTCTAAAAAGGAAAAGTACTACAACGAAATTCTACACCTATTATGTAATTTGAGGATAAATAAGAATAATGCGGTGGTGTCATCTTTTTAAAGTATTATAAGGAAGTAGGATTGCAGGAAAGAAAGATAAAGTTTCTAGGAGGGTTTAATGATTGTATGTGGGTCAAAAAGAAATAAAAGAATAAACAGTGTGGTGATGTGATTGTGTGTGTTGTGTGGGTTTGTTTGGTTTGTTAGCTCTTCTGACCTTTCAAATGTTCAAGTCCTGATCTGGAAGTTTTTATATGGATTCCTATAGGTGGAAGAAGAATGTGTTGCAGATCTATGTTAAGACTTGTGATACAGTGTACTCATGGGGTGGTTGTGTGTATACAGAAATAATTAACCTCTAAAAAAAAAAATAAATCTTTGTTGCAGTGGTTGGCATTAAAAACTGTAATTGCTGAGGTCTCCGACACGTTGACGGTTTCCCCCTACCCAGAAACATAGACTGGAAAGTGGAGGAGTGCGTGGAATGCTGCTCTGAAAATAGTAAGCCAATACTGATTTCTAATGGCCATTACAGCATGTTATTGAAGCTTCCAGAAGCCATTACTAGCGGCAATCAGGGTCATTGGGGGTTCTTGTAAAGCAGCCATTAAACTTCTTAATTTTTTTCTTAATGAAGCTAATGTCAACACCATTAAGAGTAAACAAGGAAGATACTTCATTCCCTAATGTACATGGATATTTATGTTCTCGTGGTTTGTGCTAAGTGAAAGAGCAGGTGCTGGTTGAGAGCTAATCAGTTTAGGTGTTAGTCTACAGACAGACCAGCACTGTCTTCTGTAAAGGAGACTCTGTATTTGCCACTTGCTCTTAGGTGAAAAAAAACCCAACCCAAAAGACAATATCCCCCATGGAATTTCAAAAACATCTCTAAATTGAATACTTAGGTTTATTTTTGGGTTACATCTTTGGCTTGGATTCAGTATTACAGAATTTATCAAAATGACTCGTTCTTATTTGAATTTATTATGAAGGCTGCAAAACACAGGCTGAAATACTTCCCCCAGCAATAGCTCCCTCAGTCTCAGGGTTTGTGTCGAAGCTACGTTTTATCTTTCTGGAAAGGATCCAGTCTACCTGGATGTGTTTCGTGTGTTGGATGAATAAAATGTAGTAGTCAAACTGCACTAAGCATCTGCAGGGCCTTTGTACTGAAAGTGTCATTGGGGACTTTTTCCGCATAGCAATATTTGCAGTGTAAATCAAAGATTGTTTTATTTTCATAGGAAACCACCCCGGGAATTGAGATAGGTAAGAGCAGAGAGCCAGCGGAATTGGTGTTGTCCTCTAGGTTAGAGAGAGGTGTCTGTGTCAGTGCTGCTTTGATTAGCAAGGTATTGGCTGGCAGTGAGCGTGCCTTGGCTGCTCTCTGCTCTGCTCTCGTCTTCCTGCTGTTCTGGGGGGCTGGATTTGATGCTCTGTGTGAGAAGCGTCCGTGCTCGCAAGAGGTTCCAAAGATTTAGGCATGCTGTTAAAGTGGAGTTACAGACTTGACTTAAACCAAAAAGGGGTTTTAGATGAAAACGGGGACCGGGCTGAGCCAAAGATAGCTCTTTTCTTCTCTAATTAGAGCCCGGTCAGTATTCAGATTCTTCAGTGCAGCCTCTGTTAAGTGCTGTTTGAAGTGCTAAGCAGTTCTTTCAGAAGACCTAACACTGCATACATAGGGAGAGGATCTATGAAAGCAGCATCTGCAGAGTTTCAAGATGATTAGTTGCTATGTTGACAGGATGTTACAGTGTGAAATAGTTTGTAACCACTGTGCAGTTAGATCATCTTGTATGAAAATAAGGAAGTGCAGCTTCTTCCTTAGATCATTATGGTATACTTTGTGAATAGCCAATGTCTTGTGTTTGCTGAAAAACACACTCTCTAACAGCTGCTCTGTAATACTCACTTCAGCATTAGAAGTAGCTTCTGCTCTGTGATTAGAGAGAAGGAACTAACAGGGTGTGTTTAACTTCTGTTTCTGGGCATAATGCTAAGTGAATAAATAACACATTCTACTTAAAACCAGAAGTAACAAAGATTACCAAGGCTGTAACTAACGGCGTCCATCAGAGAAAGGTGATGAGTTTCTTTGAATATGTCTGGCTGTTTCTGGCAGTTTCTCCCTGAAGTGCCCCAGTGCTCTGTGGCTGTGTTTGCTGTAGTGTATCTATGTTTGCTCTGCTTGGGTAGCTTGCAGGGCCTTCAGCAATAGGTGACTGGACGAGATAATTTTTAGACTCCTTCTCCCATGCCCTGCATCACAGTTTGCTTAAGAGTAGTAGTGACAGGGCTTTGTACCATCTTCTGTTCTGTGTGCTGCAGAAACAAGCACTGTTTGACAGGTGAGTTGTCTTTCAGCCCACAGCAAAAGGAAGGTGTTTTTTCTGAAATGCTCAGCAAGTATAGCAATAAATCCTTGTGTTTATAACGCTGCCTTGTAAATGGCTGCTTACAAAGCTGCGAGCATACTCCTGTGATATAATCAATATGAAAATGTTTTCAAAGGACTTTGATTAAGCTGTAAAGTCTTAGGAGTGCACACTTTATTTCAAGGAAGGAAACAAGATAGTAAGTGTTTTATAGGTAGATAAATGTAGTTTACATGTAACTGTATAGCTTTGTCTTCAGTTTGTTACTTTTAACTCTGTGAAGTTTTATTATGACTGATAATGATTAGTTAGGATTTCAATGAGTTGGATAAAATATTTCAATAAGATGCACTTGAGTTTTAAAATAGCCTGAGTTTTAATCGTGATTTACTTAATGTCCAATCTGTGATGTTAAGTTTCCTGCTGTATTTTTATATAAAAAGAATATACATTCATACTAGGGGGTTCTTTTAAAGAACTAGTTGATGATCAAACCACCTAGCAGTGACTAATTCTTACTCGGATGCTGTTTTCCATCCTGGTAACCAAAATGGTGAGGAAACAAGGGTGCCAGTAGGATGACAAACCACATGGAAGGGCTGGGCAATGAGTGTAGCTCCGAAGGAGCCATCAAAGGTGGATTCAAGCAGACTGAGCTCACTGGGGTTTACTCAAAGTCAGATGAAATTAATGGAAATGGGCAATAAAACTCTGATCATTTAAATGCCAGATATTCTTAGCACCTGGCTCATGTCAACCTAAGCCCATCTGTTAGGATATTTCGGGCATGACTTGCTTGCTGAAACAAGCTGAAACTTAGGATGTGGGGAAAAGCCCAGACTTTGAAGAGTTGAGAGAGGATGAACTTTGTACTGGGGCTCTTCTGTGTGTCTATGTCTTTTTCTCTGTTATTGCTACTAAGCTTATGTGGGACTAAATCAAAAAAATAAATTCCAGTAGCAGGACGGATTACAGTTTCAATTTCCTCATTTGAAAGGAGGTTGGGGTACAGCTATCAAACTTTTTTACTTCCTGACACCTTCTGCCTGATCTTATGCTCCTCCTTTGCTGTCGGTTTCATCCTGCTGCCATGTAGGTGGCTGTAGTTTCAATGCCAAGGGAACAAACACTTGGATACTTGTGTGACACACATTTATCGGGATAAACTTGAACAAATGAGAGATGATATGAGGAATGTATGTAGCCATTACTCGTGCATTTTCATCAGGAACTGGGTTTTGCGGTGAAAGTGCTTTAAAAATTCTCATGGATAAAACCAAAGAATCGATTCTGATACTTTAATTGTGCAAATTCTTCCTGTCCTGCTTATTCTATGTTTGGTACATATGCTAGTGTATGTAGGTTCTGTGCAGTGTATTAGAAGACAGGAGAAAAATAGAGGCAAAGAATATTTCTGTGCATTTATAACTTGTAGGTTATTGGCCTGGTTTAACTCAGTTCATCATCAGAAGGGAGGGTAGGAGTGGTGGGGTGTGTGAGCCTCCTCCCCTGAGTTGGCTCAGGGAACCATCTGCAGTTCTGCTGACAAGGGGGGAAAGCGAGCAAGCGCGTGGTGTAGGTTCAGGGGGTGATGCTGAGGGCCCTGCACTCCGCAGGGGTCAGCACCAGGCAGGTGGGGGTACGTGTGCCCTCTTGGTCTGTCTGTCCAGGCAGCCCTACAGCTGGAGCCAGGCTGGCTGTGAGAAGAGCCCAGGTCTCTCCCCAAAAATCTTTTCCTCTAGAATGGACATAATCTGCCAGTCACTTCGCAATCTTCTGAACTGGTTGATGTTTGTCTTTTTGGGCCTGATTTTCCTCTGTTGTGAAGTATCCATGCAGTTCATGAACTTCACAATTTTTTTCCAGCAAAGGCTTGTGTGTGTACAGAAGGACACAGCTGCTTTTGGGGATGTCCTGGGAACTTTAAATTCCTTACTGCTTACTACTTACATAAAAAATGACTAATGGTGGCAGTGTAAAATATTACTTTTTCTAGAAATATTCTTACATGACTTTGAATATAAGCGCAGGAGTAAATGCGATGAAGGGTGTGATTTTTATGGTGTAGCTAAGCTGGCCGAGCAGGCAGCGCTGCTCGCTTCCTGCCCCTGTGCTCCCACCCCTCCCTGGAGTCAGCACTGGTGCTCATCTGACCTGGTGGTGAGCTGATTCATGGAACTAAATGGGCAAAAAGCTATTTTTTTAATAGGATAAGCATTTCTTAAGACTGGGTTGTTGGGGTTTTTTTTTGTTGCTTGGTTGGTTTTTTTTTTTCCTCTGTAAGAACAGAACAGCCAGGCTAGAGGAAGTGGCAAGAATGTGGTGTTGAACTTCTGGAGAGACAGGCGGGGACGGTTCCCTCATCTTCGGAGGTGGCTGCACTGTGAAACTGTGCTCCTAGTTCTTCAAGTAGTAAGTTACATTTCTGCAGACGCGCTGGAAAAGCGACCTGGATTGTGTTTGGATTTGAGGTATTGCCAGTTGAATTGTTAGGCCAGTTTCCGTGGTACTTAAAGAACTCTGCTCATCTGCTTTACCTGTACAGCAAAAACTGAATGGGAAAATAGTTCACTGTGGTACTTTTTAAAAGTCACCCATAGTTTTTTCTGAAAGTTCCGGAGCAGTATCCTGTTTTGGATTTAGTAGTTTTTGCTTTTTATTTTTAGTCTGCTAATTGTAGTGCAGCAACAGTTAGAAGCCCCTCGCTCCCTTTTTCCTTGGGATGCCGCACTTCTAAAATAAGGCAGAGGATGCGTTGGGGCACCGCAGCCACAGCCCTGTTGGCATCTGTTGTGATTGGCTTGGCAATGTGCAGGGTTATGGCACCTGACAAAATCACACCAAATTCACAGCTCTTGGAAAGCAGCCCAAGCGAGGAGCTGCTCTGAGAAAGGCAGACTTCAGGTCAATAGCAGCGTAAACCTCCTATTTAGCTTTCAAAGAAACAGTAAACAAAACAGTGTAATTACTTTGTAAAAACGATTTGTTGCTGTTCTTACAGTGCTACCATAGGTAAAATTCCACACAGGCGATGTTATTTTCCCTGGTGAGCTGGTGTGTTGGTGACTTGCATGTTCAGAGCTCACTGGCAGAGCTGTGGAACATGATGTAGTGACACAGGTTGTCAGTGTGAGCAGAGCTGCATGTGGGTGTTCATTGCTTCCCGTCAGGTGAAGACCAATAAATTAACTGTGTTGCCAGATAAAGGACATAAAATTGCAATTCACTAATAATATGTTGGAAGAATAAAGGGGGAAATTGTGTTTTTGAAGATTCGGGGCAGATTTAGGCCAGAATTAAGAGTTGTTCTTTTTTAATATTGGCCGTGTGTTCTGTCACACACATCAAGCATGTTTTCACAGGAAATTTGGATGTAGTTGTAGCTGAACTGGTTTACCAGAGTAGCATTAAACACTTGTTTTACATGCTGAGTTAATTTTTGTCCTACATTTCTGCAGGCTGTTGTATTTAGGAATACAGTCTGCCATACTTACTTTGAACTGCATGCAAATATGGATCCTTAATCAATGAGGGATCGGCTTTTGCTGGAGTTGGCTCTGCTGCCAATAAAAATATGATTATGTATATATAAAGATACATGTATATATATAAATAAAGAAGAGTAACTGAAGTATTATTTCTGGAGGCTACAGAATCAAAAAGATACTGTGCTTGTTTCTTTTTATCTTTCTGGATGGCTTCTCATCACGGTCTGTGTATCAGTATCCCAGGCATCGTTCTTTGGACTTCTGCATTTACAAATGAATAACCAGTATTTTAAGAAGCACTTGCCAAAAAAACCCAAAACCAAAACAACCAAACTTACTATTTTCTGGTAAGTCTGAGGAGTGTTGGCTGTAGAAACAGTAGGAAATCTGGGAATCAAAACGGTGGGAATCAGTTAATTTGCTTTCTCATTTAAAGTAAGGCAAGGAGTGAGGCAGCACCGCTCCAGAGTGGGGTACTCAGCGTGGCTTTCCGTTGGTGGAGCAGCTGGAAGAGGCTGAGGTGTTGCAGTTCCTACATGCTATGAACACATTCTCACTAGAAACAGATAGGCTTTCGTGGGGGGTGGAGTGAGGTGGGAAGGGAGGAGGAAAGATTTCTTGTAACTGGCACGGCCCTCACAGAAGTGGGCTAACTGCAGGTTGCAGGCAGAGAACACCTAATTATATTGTATGATAATACTCTAGTGGACCTGGGGAAAAACTGGCCCTGATCCAGAGTCAGGCTGGGTTAGTGGTAACGTTGAGATGGGGACTCTGGAGATAGCAAAAGGGGGAAGGCAGTCTTACGTCTTCTGGAAACCTGGTGGTTTAAAAGCACTTTTGCATGGAACTACCTAATGTGTTGGAGGTCAAACTGTGCAGCAGTACTGTTTTAGTTGCTGTGGCCTAGACCCCGCGCTCAGAGCAGCGGCCGAGCTGTGGGCTGGGGAAGTGTGCAAACAACTGCATCCCTCTTTTAGTGTCGCGGTTGAATTTTACTAAGTTCTCTTTTTGCACACCAGTTAATGGTGTTCCCACCCTGCTGCATGCCTTTTCTGCAAGACACCAGCTACCTGGTTTTGTGTGAATGCTCTAAGCACACTGGGGTTCTGAATGCTGCCTCTCTGGGCTTGTTCATTGAGCCTGCACCTTGGGAACAAGTGCCCTGGACCTTGAAATCCCTGCTGACTCTGCATCTGTTTGAAGTAAACTTCTCCAGAGTCCTGTCTGCTAGGAACACTTAGCTCTTGGAGCCATGACAGTCACACAGACACAGAGCTAGTTGCGGGGGGAATTTTTTAAAGCATTTTTTCCAGGTGATGTTGGAGATTGTTGGTCATTGCAAAACAAACTATACCATGTGCTGTTGCCTGAATCTTCCTTCTTTGGAGTGTTCTTTGGGATATGGTCTATGCTCTCCAGGGTTCCCATGTCCCTGCTCCTGGACCCGGTGCCCCCAGCGTGGGCTTTTCTTTGCACTGTGAGAAGGATCCAAGCAGACTTCGATTCTCTTGCTGTTCCCTCTGCTGCTGTGTGACCCTCTGATCAGTCACAAACCCGGGTGGTCTGTTGCATGGTTACCACACAATTTGAGTTCAGACCTGAAAAACTGGTTTTCATAGGCACTAACCACCTGTTCTGCTAGGGAACAGCCCAGGTAATTGTGGATGGTCTTTAATGATGGCTTGTTCAGCAGCGGAGACTGAGTGCTCCTCCTCCTTCCACGCAGTGCCATACTGCCAGCCCTCCCTAACCACCTTTCTCTTCTTAACAAAATAATGTTACATTTAAAGAGCATTAGAAATGTCCAGATGAGCTTCAGAATGTGCATGTAGGTTCCTGTGATAGCCATCAGGAATTTGTGATTACAGAGCTCCGCTGCTTATGGCAGCATTGGTTCCTCACCCCCTCCAGGAGCGCGTGCAGTTGGGCTGCCTGGGAATCTCCCAACATAACCAGAGATTCTTACATCAGGGCTGTAACTTGGAAATTATGGCCACGCTGGTTTTTAAACAATAATTGGGCAGGTGACAGATCTGCACTCGAACCTGAAAGGATGACTGCGCAAAATGTTGCCGGGGCAGAAGCTAAAGTTATTATCTGTGTATAGTGTTACCCCATCCACACAGGATACATGTGAGACAGCTTACTCTGCTGCCCTGTACAGGAGGCTATGGGTTTGAACACTGGCAGTTACTAATGCTATTAATCCTCATGTTGTAATCGATCTACTAACAATTTATTTGTGTAACTAGGTAGCTTTCTTTACCATGCTAGCCTTTAAAAAATAAATCTTTAGAATCTGGATGATTTTATAACTGGGAGAGACTGTTTGTAGAACACAAACTGCGTTGTATGCCTTTCGATTCAAAATAATACCTGTGTCAGAACGATCCCAAGATGTAGTTTTACGTAGTTCTGAGATGCTTGAAGTGTTGGCCTGTATTCCCACAAACTATTCATTACTGTTCATTCTTCTCTGTGTTGATATATAGCTAACAGTGATTTTTACCCATATGCCTTTTCACAGTTAAAAAAACTCAAGCCTTTTTATTTACAAGGTAGTAACTTCGGGGGGAGCACCCTCCTAGCAATATTGCCAAACATAGGTTTTGGTTATGAGTCATTAAAAAAAAAAAGGACTTTTCAAAACTGTACAACTCATCTTTCACTTGCCTTATGAATTTTGATCTATTTTTGACCTAGGTTGAGGTTATTTTCTATGATCCACTGCTGAAAAGCTTTTTTTAAAACAGTTTTGTGATTTAGTATCTGCTAAATATGTCTGCTCTCCTTAGTCTTCTAATAAAGCACTAACCTTGTTAGAAAGAAACAGGAATTATACACATAAGTAACAGTACTTAATTCAGCATTTTTTCTCACAGTTCTGACTTTCATGTATTGCTTTTTGTTTAAATGATAGGGGTTTAAATGATTATAAACTATTAAATCTTTTAAACAATTTTTGTCCCGGCTTCCAGGCTTCATCTCAGCCAAGGGAGGAAACTTTAGGGGAAATTTATAATCAGCTTAGAAGAACTGATGTATAATTATGATATTTGCTGTTATGGATATCATTTTCTGTAAATCTTACGGGGTTTTTATTGTGGATGACTTAAATCCTTGCTTATATTCACAGTACAGATTTACTTCCAGCTGTGAGGTCAATAATGCAGATATCTAGTATTCATAGTACATGTAAAATATCTCTTGTACTTGACTGCTTGATTGGCAGCTTTGATTTTACTTTGTTTCTTTTGTGCATCCTGCTCAAGAATTCAGGATTTCATCAATCAGTGTTTTGGGTGGAGAGTTGAGTGAATGGTAGTCTCTGTGTTCATAGTCCCTAGCAATTGCCTGAATACAAAATCTTTTTCTTAAAACATTTTCTTAATGCTTTCTTAATTTGTGCTTAGCATCTACGACTGGCACTGTACAGTTTGTTTCCCAATGGGATGCTTTTTTCTTTTGCCCTATTGAATTTTTTTTTATTTTTTTCTTTTTATTTTGAACGTCACTTGAACTATTGGTACCTTTCTTGCAAAACTGTTGTCTCCCCCATACAGCTTTTTTAAACGCTCCATGTAAAGCTGAGAGTTTGTGTGAAAGACTGTCTTTTTCTGTGCTTGTCACTGAACATACTCAAGCAGTTGTGACTTCTGGGGGTTTTTGTGTTTGTATACGCTTACATAAGAAAGAGATGGTGATGAAATTGTTGGTACGGTCCAACATATACATGCCTGGATACATATACCATCAAACAGTACCTGCTTACAGTGATTTGAAGGAGTGGATTAGAGTTTTTACCAAGAATACACACCAGACATTTTCACTTACATTTTGTTCTCTCCCTTCCTCACTTCTGACTTCTTGTAGTGTCTGTTACGCTTGAGCTTAACATGGTGGTGAAGTAGTAAAAGTCTGGCTGTAAGCCAGTGTTTTATAACTTCAATAAATGCCGCAGCATTTTTATGTCCGTGTGTAATATGTAGAGTATCTGACATGTCGCTGTGCCTGGTTTATGCATGGTTTAGGTCACCCAAGGGTTGCATGTGGGTTCTGGTTTTCCTTACCCTGAAACATTTGGCTGTTAGCTCCTGCGTGAAGTCGGCTGACTCAGTGGTAGGTATGAGTACAGGATTTGTCATACTGTGCAGCATTATATTGTAGTGCAGTGGTTTCTGCCTCATGTAAGTTTTTGCCTTTGAGATACTTGGAAGCATCCTGGTATTTCATAGTGAAAGTTTGTGAAAGTCAGTTACATGACTGAATTTAAAACCAACGGAAATGTCTGAGGAAAGTGTTAGTGTAAAGGTGGGTTTGGGATTTGTAAATATTTGGGAAGTGTGTTACTTCAGCAACACTCTACACACCTACAGAAGGTTATGGCTTTTTCTTTCTCATTGGAACCTTGCATGGCTCTCTAGACTGGTAATCAAACACAAAAATACTCAGTGTTGAGTTTTGCCTAGGGAAGGTGTGTAAGATATATAAAATATGTATTATGAACTATAAATTGGTCACAAAAATATTGATATTTTTTCAATTTGAGTGTTTGACTCCCCTTTGACTAGAAGTGTGAGCTAAGCTTTTTTTCTTACACACAGATGTTTTGGGGTTTTTTTATCTCGAAAGCCCTTTGATTAATCCTTCCCCCTTTCCCACACTTGGGTACAGATACTTTTGGTGTACATCTCACCATGCAACAGTTGTAAGCTGGAAGTAAAGAGCACTTCCGCCCCCCCATGAAGTTACTGGGTTTTTAGGCAGCAAACTTCAAGTGTGATTTAGTGGTGGAAGCATAAACCTGGCAGTCAAAAGATGTGAGTAGTGTCTGTAGGGTGATTCTAGCAAGTCAGACTTTTTCTTGGCTTTTTCTTTCTGCAAAATGTTGATAGAAGCAAGAGTACATGAGGCTTTATTTACTCATCTTGGAGGCTCGCTGACAAAAGTGGGAAGTGTTCTGGACATTGACAGTAATTTGGCTGCTGGAAGTTGCCCAAAGTACTGGCAGTGTGTTCTTGCTCTTGCTGAAAAGTAAAGTAGCAATTCTCTTTTTTTAATAAGTGTAAGTCGGCTTGGATCCTGGCTCAGCAGACTTGTGAAAGTCATCACTTCTAGTAGCACAGTGCCCCAGGGACTGCCGCAGGGCATTGACTGGCTCAGGACTGACTCAGAGCCTCAACTGTTGACACTGCTCATCTAGAAAAATGATGCAATTATGATTCTCCTCCCTAGTCTGGGAAAGCATCTTGGAGCTCCTCATTCGCAGCTCCAGTTTTCAGAGATGGGGTGAGTCTTCCCTGCTTGCGTCTATTTACTGGTCCCTGTCCTTTAAATTCTTTAATATTTCCCAGAGATTATGGACTGGATATAATTAAGCTGTTCCGGGTAAAACTAAACTGGCTTTTCTCAAATGTTAAAATGGAGAATTACAGACCACCATGACTACTGGTTCAGTGAAGGCATTGAGAGGTCTGTTTTACCCTGAGAAGCGGATCTTCTCCGTTGCTGGCTCTTGCCTAGCATCAGTCCAGTCTTGTCCCCCATCTCGGGGCAGGTGTGGGAGTGCAGTCCTTCCTGTGATGGCTGCAGCAGCATTTCAGGTGAAGGAGCACCCTTCTGCCATCACCTCCTTGGTCTGCTTCTGCTCCTCTGTGATGGCCGCGCTGCCCGCAGAGCTGTGCTGCCCGCGCCTGCTGCTTAGGCGAAACGAAATAGAAGTGAGGAGACAAAAATGGTTATTTTTCAGCTAATCTGACTGCCTGTGGGCCCAGAAACAGCAATATGCACATAGCGAAAGACTGCTGTGGCGTGGAGACAAGACAGGAGCGAGGGGTGGGGAGGAGAAACTTGTTGAGCAAATATTACTGGAGATGCCCCCGTTGCAGGGCCGTAGCCAAGACCTGTGTGCTTAGTTGTTTAAATCGAGCAGCAAAGGTTTCCCCTCTAGATTTCTGTTCATTAAACTGATTTAAACTCTGTGTGCAGGTAGGGGGGTGACGTATGAATAAATGTGCATTTGTTGTAGCAGATATTTGTACCTGAATACATCCCTGGTAGTGCTACTTCTTGCTTCACAGGCAGGCCCTTCCCCCGTCACATCAGGCTTTGTGCGCTCAAGCGGTGAGTTGTACTTGAGCAGTGAGGAAGTGATGGTGATGATGCATGTGGCGGCTTGAACCGTGCCTAACAGAGCCGCGGTCGCCTTACAACCTTGGGAAAGGAATGCTATGATTTCATCCACTGCTCTGTTTTGCCTTTGCTCGGAGATACCGATTTCATTTGCTGCTGAAAAGACCTGGTGGTAGCTGGAAGACTCCCCCCGCTCTGTAAGTGCGTTGCCGTGCTGCTGTGGTACCCGCCGCGCCTGTCAGCGGGAGCTGAAGGGCTGACCTTCTGCTGTCCTTAACCTCACGCGTTCTTATTGCATTATGTATTTATTTTTAAAATGTAATAATATTACACAATAACTTAATTATTATTTTATGTGATATTTAAAGCCTAGCATTGTGCTTCCTGCTACAGCTGAGCAGGCGTTTTCCTCCAGGGATTATATCAGTTTCTGGAACTATGAGATTAAGGTCCAACAAAACATTTAAGTGCCAACTGTTTACTGTAATGCATTGTTATAGTCCAAAATTATTTGTGTCTTATAAGCTTGGGACTACTAAATTCCTAAAATGTCTTGTGAGTATCCATTTTTTAATCTTTTTTGACTGGATGATGGTATTAGTTCTGTTCCTTTGGGGGAGATAAAAGGGATACCATGCACTCTCAGTCAGCAGGAAGTCTGTGTGAGAACCAAAAGCTAGAAAATGGGGTTTGAGTTCTTTAATCACAGTTGTCATCCTTCTCGTACAGGGTCTAAGGGCTTCAGAAGCTTTTGAGAATTTGTATGTGCACAGGATGGAAAGACAGGAGCAAAATATGGAATTTATTATGCTTTAACCACAGGATGTGGTTACTGAAATAACATTCTTTGGTTTTTGGCAATATTTGGTTCTGAGGCCTGCTCTTAAGCTCTGCTGAACAACTTCAGTGAAAGTTAAGAGTAATTAGAGTTTTGAAAAGCAGGGAAATGTCTGTGACACTATTTAAATGGGTATTTTGTGCTTCCACAGGAGCTCCCTGATCTATCAGATTTGGGCAGTGCACTCTCACACCTGCATTCTCTTCCCAGATCTGCCTCTGAGGTGCTTCACAGCCTGGGTTTTAGTTGGGGAATTTCTCTGTGTAACTGCTTCCTTTCTTCTTGTGTTCTTTGTAGACTGTGAAGTCTTTGAATTGTGGGTTACCTTTTAGGAAATACCAGCAGGTCCGATTTCAGGGCTATGGCTTAAGTTATTAGTTTGTATTTTGTTGGGGCATAGGGTTCATAAATACATATTTTCTCCCTCAACATCAAAAGGTAAACTCAGAGATTTTATGGATGATGTATAGTTGAAGTACATTTTCATTAAAGAATATTGCTTTATCTCAGTTTCGAATGGTACTTCCTAGATTGTAATTTCTGTGCCTTTTAATTTGTTATCTCATTATGCCATTTGATCTGCTTATAGGTGAACTGGTGAAGTCTGCTGTTGCCTTATTAGTTTGGAGCATTTTCTGTCTCCTTTGGTTGATCCTGTAGGGTTTCAGCTCTGTAGTGCTTTTCACTCAGGCTGGTTTTGGTGTAAGTCCCTGTCACTACCAAACCTGTCAAGGTGCACATGTAAACCAGACGGTAGCTGAGAGACAGGGAGCTTCAGATAGACCAGTGCTGTTCTGCCAGCCAGCTTCAGCTGAACCCGGAGAGCTGCCGCTGCCAGAGCGCAACCCTGGATTCTGGGAAACGGCCTTTTAGTAATGATGTTTCTGTTGTTGAGTTTGCTTGTTAAAAGAAGTTGCAGTTACAGGTGTAAAATAGTTTAAATATGAACTACTGTTTCCTAAGTTGATAATTAAGTTCTTGTACCAGGTAGAACCCCCCTAATTACAGAAAGCAAAAGCCACTGTGGCAGTGCTACATGACCCTTAGATCTGTCAGAGCAAGCGAGGTTGTACCAGGAAGTGCTGGAGACCTTCTCAGCAGTTCTTGGGAGACTGGCTCTGCATGTGTGTGTTCTTCCTTCAAACTTCCCACATTCAGGAAGTAGTTCCTGCATTAATTAACTATTACTCCCGAGAGAGCAGAAACCCGACCTGGGGTAGAAATCTGGTGTTCCAGGCGTACCCAGAGCAGGAGCTCATTTCATGTCGGTCTGTAAGGCAGTGCTAGCCAAGTTCAAATGCAACAAGAGAGAAAGTGAAGAAGGAACTGAAGGCTGTTCCGTGAGTTCTAACACATACAGTCAGCATGCTCCTGCATGTTGTAGTTTGGGAATTCTTAAAATCCTTTTTATGGGAGAAATCAACACAGTCTTGACTTTTCCTTTGGTTTGCAATGTAAGTTTGAAGGTGGTATGGGAGAGGAAGCAGTGCCAGTTTTATCTCCTGTTGTTTTGCTTTGTTCTGACTTCATTTTTTTTGTTTCTGAGCATTTATATTGTTTCTACAATGAACTATCTTGGATGTTTCTGAATAAAGTAAGAGTTATGCTAAGCATCAGTTCAGTTTATATTTCCTTATGCTATCATTTAGGATAACATGGAAGTGACTTTCAGAAGATACGTAACTATTAGCCAGGCAGTAAAGCAGAAAAAATCATTTTAGTATTTGTAACAGTTTTAGTTTGATTTATAAATGATTGTTTATTTGAAAAAATATAATATGAATATAATTTAAACAATTCTGAAAACCATTGAGAGTTGTTAAATATGCACTCTCTGTAGCTGAGGGGGAAGTAGCTCCAGCAGCATTATAAGATGGTGTCTGCAGGATCTGCCTGTTAAGACATCGTTGGGTTATAGCAGGGTATTTTAATAATACACACCACACTCTTCTCTTAAAATACATTTGTGAAAATTACTACAATGAACTGTGTTTTTTAGAGATCTGATATAAAATACTTCCAAACCTGTACCGGGTACACATTATGCCACTCTACTTTGTCCAAAAAGACTTCGAATGAATGTCACTATTTCAGTTCAGAATAGTTATTAGTGAAGTTGTTAAAAAATTATAGGAGCAATTTCCCATAAAATATTTTGCTTCTTTGTGTACATGTGATTAACTTGAACTAAATTAAGGTATTTTCACAATTGTGGATATTCAGGATGAGCACAAATCAGGTCTCCAGCAGTATTTGTATTGCTGGTAGTCCTACTAGCAGGGTAAACTCTTGAGACTCGTGGCAACTTTATACTTTTAAGTTAATAAATAAACTAAGTAGATAACCAGAAACCCTTGGTGCACTGCAGTGTTTCTGTACAGCGGTTCGTGGAGGTGTCCGCTGAATCAGTCAGAAACTCTGAGTAAGGATGCTGTGAACACTTCTGAAAGTAGCAGTCAAAGCTGTTACCATTAATAATTGCTACCGATGTTTAAAACATGAAGCAACTGCTCAGAATACCAAGTGTGTCTTGTAACTGGAGGAAAAGTAAAAAGGGGGCTGCTTTTTGAAAAAGGAGTCAAACAAGACCGATGCTTTGTTAACTTCTGTATCATTTTCATGAGCACAGTGAAATCTGGATTTCCACAGTTTGTTTAATATGGTGGTGAGTGATCAGTGAATAAAACTGGGAGGGATCAAACAGTTTTGCAAGTCTCTGCTCTAAACAAATGTTACATTTGGTGAAGTATGATAATTCTGGGATTTCATAATGCAAAACTAATGTGCCCTTCCGTTCGGGAGGTTCTCTTGTGTGAAATGTGTTAGTTGTTGAAGCTAATGAAGCCTCCCTAAAATTAATCAAGGGCTATCATCATGTTCTCCTCTCCATTGTGCTCTAATGCTCCAAACCTAAAACAAAGCAATAATCTTGAAAATACCAATAGACAGAGGTGTTACTGAGGAGCAAAAGGAAGACCACTTTTTAGTACTGTAGGAGTTTTTTTCACGTTTGTCCAGTTTTAGCTTGATAAAGTTTATATACTTTAAAAAAACAACAACAAAAAAGGCAAAACCCCATGATAAAGCAGATCTGTGCTACAAGTGCGGCATCGACCCACCAGCTCAATACTACGCAAATAACAATTTGGTAGGTGTGAAAAGCAACCGCTGGTAAAGCAGCAAGGTGCTGCGCTCGTAATGTCACTGGTTAAATGTTCTGCAGGCAAAATGGAACTGGCCTGCAAGCTGTTGCTAGGGAAATAGGCGCCTGTGGTTAGTGTTGAATGCAGGGAGGTTTGTCTGTCTTGCCAGATCAAAAAATGGCTCAAAGTACTTAGTCTGCCTCTCGGGTTACTTCCGGAAACTTGCTGCTTATCAGCAGACTGGTCTCTGTGCCTCTGAGGAGCTTCAGTTACAAAGAGAGATGTGAAGTATTTCTCTCACTTGTTATCCTATTTATAACATTTGTGTATGATAGGAGGTAGAATGTCCTCGGGACCCGATCCTGAGGGCACTTCCAGGGGAGCAACAGCTCGATCCCTCTGCAGCCAAGGTGAAACTTGCATATAACTGCTTATCAGGGCATCCTGCACGTCTTTAGTTTAGGGTTTAGGCACATCTTTAAAAATTTAAATAAGTCCTAAAAACTCAGTCAAACTTTGTGAATTTGGCGTAGTCCTTAATTTTCTAAAAGCTAGTAACTAGGGATTTTGCAAGTGCAAACTACTACAATTAAGAACCTTCATAAACATTGAAACCAACAGGCCTGGGTCCTTCAGCTCCCCTTCTAAAATCTCTGAAGGGTCTTGTTTCTGGGATGATTTTTTAAAAACGGTCATAGTATATTTTTCTAAAAGGCATTATAAAATTTCTGGGACACCCAAATGATTTGGGCATCCTCCTCATTTTCCTAGTAACCTGCTGCCCAGTATTGTTCTCCAGACAGCACCGGTCCATTCCAAAGTATCGTGAGGTATGTCTCTGTGGATTGCCAGGGACTCGTCCTTAATGCTGGATATGTAATAAGGTGAAAGAAAAGAAGCAGTTATTTGGGCATTTCAAGATGGAACTTGTAACAGAAGTTAAACAAAGCCTTATTTTTAGTCTGCTTTTACCCTGGCACAGACACAGCAGATTTGCATCTGCCTTTTCAGATGAACTCTGTGAGATGTCTTACTGTTCTTTCCTCTCATCGGTCTCCAAGACTGCAGGAAGACTTTGTCAGGATCTTGACCTTTTTCTGAAGATTTATCTCCAGTTTCCACCTAAGTCTTAGAAATACTAATGGCCATTGGGCTTGGCTAGCCGGAGTTAATGCCTGGCCAGAAGGTAATAGGCCTTGGTCACAATGGTCCCAGGCCTTAGGTGTGAACTGGACATTTAACCTGCTGTGACAGAATGGAGTGCCTCTTCTGAGTGGTGATTAAGGTAGTTTTTTTGGTATGTTCTAGCAAAAATTTAACAGAAAATTACTATAGGTTTATTTTAATTCTTTTTTCTATAAAGTACTTTGCATCCACTCTGATTTTGTGTTGGATTATTTGGCAGTTTCACTTGCCTTTTGCTTTTTGAAGTGGGTCTCCAGTGACAGAGCTTTGGAGTGAACAACAAAGTAGATGCTAATATGTTCCCTTCCCAGCACAGCTATTTAACTCATATCAGGTTTCTTACTGATACTTTGATTTCCTGCTCTGGGCCTCTTCTCTTCTGGGCCATTGTTTCAACACTGCTGTATAACCATTTACTCCCCTCCTTGGTTCCTGGCCCTGCTGAGTGTGTACTGGATTCCAACAATCAATAGTGAGCAACCATGCCCTGTACTTTGCTGAGGTATTGAACTTATTTGGCATCTTGTCACATTGAACAGTTGTGCCCATAATACATGTGAAGATGATAAAGTAGGAAGAGTGGAAGACAAAGCCAAGAGCTGTTACCTATGATATGGATTCTTCCAATAGAGAGCTGGTGTGCTAAGTTCAAGGATGATAACCTGACTGGCTTGTCATCATCTGTCTACCTAGAGATCAATTTTCTGTTCACATTATCTTAGGAATGTGCCTTTCTGCCCTTCTCATGCTCCAAGACAAGCAAACCTAGTGGGGAGAATCTCTTCATTTCCACACAAGCAGTAAATGAGTCTTTATCCAGAGCTGCAGGGTTCAGGAGGTGAATTTATTACTTTTCTTTTCAGCTGGTTTTCCTGCCATATTGCTCTATGTGCTGATCTGTGATCCAAAATCTCCAACAATATTTTATGCTATTTTGTTTTATCCAAGTTTTTCTTTTTGGGGTGGGGTTTTTAATTGCTGATTTTTGATCTTGTGTATAATAACACTTGCTGAAAAACTTAGGGCTTTCATTATCAAGAATGCTGTAAAAGTGATAGAACATTCTTCTGTTTTTAGAAAAGTACCTTTTGCTGTCACATAGGCCTTTCTTGAAAAGTATTTGGATCAGTTAGCATAAAGGTTGTACCTCTCATCAGTCTTCAGCCTTCTTCTCAGACGTTTCCATCTCTCATTAAGCATTTCAATCAAGTTACATTCCTGCTGCACCTTGTAACAGTACAGTTAAGTAGTTTTCTTCTATTGGTTGTCTGGGTAAAAGGTTCATAATATGTGAAGACAGAGATTGAGTAGTTTTTTCTTTCTTGTACTACAAGGGGAAGAGAGAGAATCATTGTTAATACTTACAGTGGTCCTTGAAGTAAAGACTCCTTTTCTTCTTGCAGGTTGGTGTGTGTGGTACATCGAAGGCTTTAGTGCCAGGGATCACACCTGAGTGGGCTGCGCTCTACTGCAGGAATTTCAGGATGATCGAATGGACCATAGTGATGTGGAGAAATAGGACTTCTGCCAGTGAATCCTGGGGCCTGTAACAGTAAACAAACAACAAGCATGTGGCTTTTGTCAGTAATCTCAGTAAAATTTATGACCCTAAAGCCCCAGAGTACTCTGTTATGCTCAGGTCAGAATTACAGTCCAGGTAAAAAGTGCTTTCTGAGTGGCTGCGCACGGCCCTGGGGACTGGTTAGATACTGAGCAGTGATAACCTTCACTAGGGTACTGCCTGCATACTTGGCTATTTTGGGAAGTTCTTCTGGGGACTTCATGCTGCTCTGAGGCAGTAATCACTCAGCTTTTTAGAAAGGTGCCTTTTGCCATGTCCTGAAGTTTTGCCATGACTATGGTATTGTTTGGGGGTTTTTGTATTAACTTGTTCTGGTTTAATACTAGTTAATTTAAATTAGAGAATTTAATAAACTAAAAAGAAATAAATTAAATGTTCTAATTTAAATTAAACTAGAGAATTTAATTTAAAGGTGTCTGCTTCATTTTGGCTGATACCCCTGTAACCCATGGCAAGTCTGTTTTCCACGGTGCAGGTGTCCAGTAGTCTGTTGGAGATGGCCACAGTAGGACTGGCTCTCAAGCAAAGCTTTGAAAATGGTAGGTGAAAGATAAGGTAAATGATGAGAATGATAGCAGTTAGATATGTGTTTAGACATTCCATTATCTTAGTAGACAATCAATGTTTAGTGTGGGGAAAAAAATAAATCCCTTGAGGCACATTGGTTTTCTGTGGAAAACTCTCACTGCTTCTGCATGGCTCGGCATTTTCCACGATCCAAGAGAGCTTACCCAGGCACTGGTGAACACTTGGCTCATGTGGCATGTCATCTGCATCTGTGAAAAGTACAGAACTCCAAACAATTTTCGAAGTGTGCATTGGTATCGAGCGGGGCTGAGAATGCAGGATTTCAGAGATTTGCATCCCATGATCATTGTTCTGTTTCGGAACAAATCCACAGAGGACCTTCCTAAACCAAACGTGACATTCTGGAAAGCGTTTTGAAAAGAACTATGTGTTTGACTGCTGTTGTGAGGGGAGGTAGAGTATGACTGGAGAAACAATGCTTCTGTTAGGAGTGTAGGTATGTCTCCTTGGTGGTGGTTTTAATACTTACCCTCCAAGGGAGGGAACTTCCTTATTGCAAGTGCTCGTTTTAGCTGTTCTGGCTGTGAAGTGCGGATGTGGTAGTGTAACAAATGTTGCATCGTTGACATGGGAAGAAGTTTGCTGAACATTAACATTGCCCTAATAGTATACAGAAATAAGATTGTTTTAAAACATGTACTTGATCAGGGTTATTCTTGAAGTACTAGTTGGCAAGTAGAGGTGGGGATTAGATTTAACCCGTTCCCTTCCCCCTTGTTTCATAAATAGTATGAAGGCTTTGCTTTCTTAAACTTACAGGGCATTTTATACCTTAACGAAAATGTACATTCTGTAATATCACCCTGTGGCACACTGCTCCAGGTCCTGATGCACAATCATGTTCTTCCCCTTGCCCATCTCTTGGCTTTGGGCTGCAGTTTATTTCCAAAGTGAGATTGCCAGTGGTTCTGATGCTTTGGGAGCAATAATAATCTGGAGATACATATGATACTGTTGAGTAAGTGGAAGGCCAAATAGAAACAACTCTTTTGGCCTTTGGCAGCAGGCACAAGCGATGTTGTGCTTACATTATGGTCTACTCTGGCATTTTGGTTATGATGTTTGGCAAACTTGCTTTAAAACAATACTTGGTTCAGTGCTAGAAGTCTGAACTGATAACAGAGTGCAGTAGGAATGTAGTGCTGGTTTATGCTTTTTGCAGCCTTAAAGTTCTGTTACCTACTACTCAGTGAAACATTTTCAGTGTACACGTCACTGTTGGTTCATCCACAGAATTAGAAACTGAGGGGGGGGCAAGTGAAGGAAACCAAAGATGATGTTGATGTCAGTGCTTTGGTTGAAGTTCAGCTGCCCGTCTGTGTTTTAACTTACTTCGGTAACGTGGAAGTATTGTAGATAGGAGAGGTTTTTGTCTTTGAGCCTCCTTCTCTGTTTTACTGGGTTTAGTTGGACTGAACCTAAATAGCAAGCAATTCCTTATCTTGCTCAGGACAGGTTTTATCTTCTTCCCGCCCAAGGGTGGCCCTTGTCCCATGCTATGATAGCACTTGGTCTGTGCAAATACACTGTTTACCCTAGAGGTGGGAGGGATGCATTTCTGCCTTGAACTGTAACACTCCCCCTAAATAACTAAGTGAGACAGGAAAAAAATAAGAGTAACGTGTGATGCCCGTTCACTCCTGGTGACAGTGATTTTTTTAAAATTATTTTTCATTTTTATTTGTGACCATCGGTTGGCATGTCAAGCCTTAGTTAGAAGAGTGACGTGTTCTGGATCTGTCACATCAGCTGACTCTGCCTCTTGATTGCCTTAGTGAGATAGAAAACCTGAGACATATTTAAAATATTGCTATACAAAGGAGAGAAATTTAAATGTAGATTAAATTAATTATATTGAGCTTAGAAAGTTTGCCGGCCTTAGCACTTTTTTTTTGCCATATACTTATAATTCTGTGATCTTAAGTGATAATGTCTGGAAAAAACCTCTTGACAGTGTAAATATACCTTTCTTGAAGTGATTTTTTTCCTTGTTGCTAATTAGATTTTGGTGAGTTGTGGGGTTTTTGTGGGTTGTTTTTGTGTGTTTGTTTGTTTGGGTTGGGGTTGTTTGGGTTGTTTATTTGTTTGGGTTGTGGTTGTTTGGGTTGTTTTTGTTTGGGTTGTTTGGGTTGTTTTTGTTTGTTTGGGGTTTTTTAGATCTGAAAATATCGGGGATATTGTAGTGCAAATTATTGAGGCTTACACACACATGCCATCCCTATTCCTGTCGCAGCTGAAAACTCTGTTTTTCCCCATAGTGTTCAAGTTAAGTCTTCTGTGTTTCAGGGTTGTTCTTTTTCTGCAGTTTATATAGGTTAATATTGCAGGTTTTATTGCTATAAATAACTGCACAAGCATCTGCTTTTGATATAATTAAACTGAAATTGCACTATTAAAAGCTATCCTAACTTCTGAAGCCACTGTGGTCAAAGACATGAATTTTAAATAGGTCACTGAAAACTAAAGTGTAAGTGGAATATTGACTTTTATAGTGGCGAGTTCAATTTTAAACCCACTGAAGTCAGAAAATCTATCTGTAAGATGTGACAGGCAGTCTGGGAGTCATGAAATAATCACCCACCTTGGACTTTGAAAGATGCAAAGCCCAACTCAATTCCCTTCTGATGTGATCCATATTTTTACACCCTGGAGTTTGCTGCTTATGAAAACCAGTATTATGAAAGTCTGTTCTTATTTTTCTTTTCTTTTCTTTTTTTTTTTGGTTTGTTGGGGTTTTTTTTGTTTTGTTTTTTCCTTCTTCCTGATGAGCCACATCCAAGCAGTCAATTATAAGGCTTAATGGATTTGTTGGTTGAACCATCATGTGTTTGCACAATAAACTACCTTAGAACAGTAGTAAACCCTCCCATGTGATTCACTTGCACCAGTCTGGTTATGTGGATTCTTCTTTCTCTTCTACTAACGCAGTTCGTGAGCTAGTCTTAAATTACAGATCTTCAGTTTCCTGAGCCATCTTCTGTCACCATTTCTCTGCCCTACCTGTGTCAGTAACAGCTTTTTGTGCCTGTATTATGTTCCTCAAAACACATCTTTTAATAAAAGTGGCATTTAAAAATGAGCAACAAACTCCTCAACTCTAGCAGTTGTTACTGATATTCTTAGGCTGTGGAGCCGTGAGAAGTGATGAGTCAGTTTAACAACTCACTGCTGCCCTTGCTTTCCTACTTGTGGTTTGCCTTTCCTTTCCATACCCTGGGCCAGCCTCAGAGCTCACCTACATCTCTGCTAGCTGTTGCACTCCAGCACCCTGACAAAGAAGTGGTAAACAGCTTTCAGTTGCTGTACTTGGCGAATGGGCCCCGAAGGGAGCGCGGTGGGTGCGGTACTGGGTGCCCAGGCAGGCAGGCTGGGCAGATGGCACAGGATGGGGGGCCGAGTGGGTGACACCTCCTCGTGTGGGTGGCCTGAGCCAGCCAGGGGGCTCAGGGCTTTGGGAAGCCACAGCCTCTGGTATTTCACATCTTCTAGTTCTGCTGGAGACCCAAAACCTCTTCGAATTACACAACTTGCTATTCCTCTTTTAAAAGCTATTGTAGAAGAATGTTACAAGAAGCAGCAATCTACTGAAGCACAAATGTGAATCTTCAAAGTTTGGTTTCAACGCTTTCTTTGCAGTCTGTTTAGCACTGTGGTTGCTGTGACTCTCAGTGTTCATGGGCACAGCCTAGGAGATGCAGTGTCCTATCTTACCCCGATCATTCTGACACATGGTGGGTGGGATTTCTTCTGCCTCCTGATTTTTTTCTTTCCAAATGACAGACTACTTTTTTGTACTGCTTTGGCTTTTTAATGTAAATATAGATTTGAGTGGTGAGTGGCTATGCTCACTTTTTGTAAGAAAATAAAGGTAAATACAGGTAAGATTTTTCTATATTGGAGGAGTGCTTCAGAAATTGAAAGTAATGAAGGAAGGTGAATGTCCACATGAAAACCTTCAAAATACATACAGAAAGTTTACTTTTGTAAAGAAATTTACCACCGCTAGCAGATAGATCGTTAAAAATGCATCTAGTTTCCATTTAATATTTTTGTATGAGTATAAAAAAATCTACAGCGACTGAAGGCTGGCATTTGAAAGCAGAGTCTAAAAGGAAGAAGTGTTGTCTTTAACTTGAATGGTATTTCCTGTGGTGTATGTTTGGATTGCTAAAGTTCATTTCCTAGACTGAATTAGTTGTGGAGTCCACTAAACTGAAGATTATTTTTGCCTGAGATTCATAATTCACCTACTAATCTCCTTCAATTATTCTACTGGATGTTTATAGATTCCTGATTCCCTTTTAATATCTGCTAATGGGTAATTACGGTCAGCAATCATTCTTGTCATGGAAATTGCTGAAGTAATTTTAGAAACACTGTTGTCATTTGTGTGAAACAAAAGATGGAATGGAAATCAAAACTGTGGCCTCTGTCTTTGGTGCTGTACTAGTTAAAGATGGAAAAACTAGTCCTGCTTGCTTGTGTGCAGCAGTTATTGAGAGGAATAAGGCAATGTGTATCACTTTGCTTGCGTCTTGCTGTTAGGGTCTGGTTTAATTTTTCATGAGTGAGGCTGCTTTTTTTAGTAAACAGACATCTTTAGGTGAACAAGGCTTGAGTTCTTGTCAAACGAGAAGCTAAGGAAAAACTACCCCCGAAATTGTCCAAGCGGTTACTGTGGATGTGTTTGTGAACACATCAGTAGTCTGGCAATGAAGAACAGAACTGCATCGTCCTTGGATCCCATTCAGAAAGGCATTACCTTGTGAGTAGCTGCTGTGAAAAATTCTCCCAAGAGAGGGGAGAATGGACGTGATCACAGGTCACCCGCGCATCCTGTTGTGTGAGAGCGGGCGGCAGGTTTGCCAGGGCTGCTGCCCAGCCTGCCACCGAGCTGCAACTGGTCGTGCTCCACACATGCAGAGAATCAAGGAGGGCCATCTCAACAACTCCCGTGTTCTCATCGGCCTGACTTTTGTATCGGGTAGCAGCACATCATTCTTTCTGTTGCTCCACCTTGCCTTGCTGGGGGAGGATGCTCTTTGTGCCACGGGTCATGAGAAGTCACCGTGGTGAGTGGCTTTCTGCTCTGTGCTCACAGTGCCTTCAGTGTCAGCCAGTTTCTCTCTCCTCCATCTGCCCTCACCTTGCTCCTCGCAGACAGGTGCTGGGGAGGAAGGTGCTGAAGTTGCCCCATGCGTCAGCACCCTTGGGCTGCTGCCTGACCTGCAGTGGGTAAAAAAAAAGAAAGAGGGCCCAATGTAGAGTGCCTGAAACAAATGCACCTGCACGATGCAGGGGGGCAATTGATGGGCCTCTGCTAATTACTTGAGCTCTAGATGGGAAGTGGGTGACCAAGAGGTAACTGGGGTGGATGTGCATAGAAAAGTGGCTCCTGCCAGTGGCTCCAAGCAGGCAGTGGGGACTAGGGACTTTCTGGAAGCGAGGCTGTCGGCCAGACAGCAGGAAAGGTTGCTAAACTGAAACAAAGTGCTACTGGATTGTGATCACTAAGTACTGCTGATTGAAAGTGCTGGCACTCAGGGACGAGACCCTTTAGTTACAATCAGGACAAAGACTCACGACAAGCATTTAATCTCAATATATTTTGCAAGGCATCTTGGATGGCCTGGATCTTCACAGTGTTTACCCATTCAGAGATATAAAACCTTTGCAGACAGAAGCTTCAAGGGGATTGTGAAATGCAGGAATTGGATGTGATTCTGTTTCAGGTTGATAGCAAAATCTACTTGATTTTCCCTGGCCGTTCAGTGCTTGCTTCATCTGTGCTGGTTGCTGTATGCACAGGTAGGACTGAATGAATTGCCGGGAGGCAAAAATCACCTCCACCTTGCAAACATTTACGCTATTTTACAGATGGTCACTTGACCAGAGAATGCAATTTGAGGTGCTAACAAAAGTATTTGGGTGAGAATCAGCTATTACATTGGAAAATGCAGTGATGATGCACCTTGGAAAGTAGTAATAGCTTGTTGAGAAAATAAGATGGGAGGAAGAACGCGCAGTTTAGTACCTAGCCTCCTCGTGAAAATCCATGAACATATGCCTGCAGTGCATGGGGAAAGGCTGTTACTGAGTGATGACGTTGCATATTGATTATGACAAGGCTGGAGTTGGGAAATGAGCAAGGGTTGCTTTTGCTGGCACAAGGAATTGTGTTCTCACCCCATCAGCTGATTTTCCTTCTCTGCCCTGAACTTTCTGCTTTGCCTCGGTAAAGGGTTGGTCTGCGTGATGCATGCTCCCAGATTAGTTTTCCTTCTGAAGAGACTTGCTTTGCTTTACCTACTTATCTTGAGCAAACTGCAAAAGAAAAAAAAAAGAGGCTTCTCTGACTTTTGTAATTTGAGTTGTTAGTGTAGCTCCTGATACCATATTTCAGTTTTCTTTTGAACACCAGGTTTCTATAGGCTCTGTATGATGGTCATCTCTATTCTGCAACTCTTGAGTCCAGGCCAGCTCTTAAGCAAATGTATATTGGCACAAAGCACCCTGGACAGTTTTAACTAGCCCAGGAGAACAAAAGAGCTTCAGTCCAAGTCTAGTAGCCTAATGAAGTATTTGCTTTCATTTTTATTTTTAATACAATCCTACGGCTTTGTCTGTAGGAGACTGGGGAGTTCAGCAATGCTTGAAAATTCCTGTCTGTGGGATCACAGAGCAGTCAGAAATACCCAGTTTTGTGGCAGATAGATGTGAAGTGAAAGGTGGCTGTGCGTGCGCATCAGGTCCTGCCCAGTACTTACCTGGGTAGGTTTCTGTTGCGGAGCGTGAACAACTTTGTTCCCTGTGGCTTGAAACAGAGTGGATTTGAAAGGCTGTAGCTGTTCTGATTCATGTTCTGGAAGAAATCCCACTGTCCAGGGGTTTTTATGCCTATCTCATGTCCAGTGTTTGTTCTTACATATTCATTGGGTAAATTTCTTTATCTGACCAAATGTTTTTCATGTTAATTGGCATGCAGATGGCTGTGCAGCTCCCCCAGCTCTGACTAAAGCATCGTTTGGCAGACATTCCTCTAAGTTCTCAGTGCGCTTTCCAGCCCGTACTGCTGGGGTTGCTTCTTACATATACTCACCTGGTTGACAAACTGCTCCTTCTCCTTTCTAATTCTTCAGAGCACTATGAAGGCTTTTAAAGAACTGAGGTCTTTTTCTCAATCAACTGATGCTGAGAGCCCCATGGTTTGATGGCAGCAGCCCAGGTCTGCTCCCCAGTTTCGGAGTGCTGTTGGGGTTTGTGGCCTGTCGCCGTGTCAGGGTTACACCTCTCTTGTGGTGTCAAAAGGGCAAATCTCCAAGAAGCTATGACCAAAAAAAGCAAAAGTGATGCTGTGGTACACATTTCTCATGTGTTCCTTAAATACATAAACAGGAGTGTGTTAAGTTGCTGATTTTACTGGTGTGCAGTGCCATTCACGAGACAGAATCTTTTGCTCTCTCTCGTCTGTCGTCTGCATTTTCAGAAGGTTGCTGGAAAAAATTCAGAGAAGGAGAATGGCACAAAAAGTGGTGACTTTTAGCTAAGTCTGTTAAGATGATGAGTGGCAGGTCATTGAGTTTGTCACATGGAAATGTGTTTATTCAACTAATGCATAATTGCATGGTTCTGAGGTAGCTAATTTTTCATGTTGCAAGTAATTTGCAATTTAAAAATATTTAACTTGCACTGAAGGAGCACAAGTTGCGCTGTGGTACTGGTTAAAAAAGAAGGTGATGATGACAGTGGAGCAGACATGGGATGCAAATTGAAACTAGTTCAGAGTTGATTTATTCATCTCCAAGTAGCATTTATGCAGTGTATTACAGATTCCTGGAAAATCAATAAAGTACTGTTCAGGGCTTTCTTTACCTAGTAGAGTTTTGAAAAGAAACCGCCGTGACCCAGGAGTCATTCATAATTGAAAGGTATATCTAGGAAGATCGGTGAAGGAGCAAACCAGTCATTAAAGTAGCAGTCTCTCTCTTTTTTCTTTAATTAAAATGGATTACTCCATTGAAGACACATGCCTCTTCAACTTTGGTGAACTGTAAAACTCTTAAATAGTATTTAGAGGTAGTTCCATTTGCCATCTTTTGAACATTATATAACAGAAGCACAGACACACAGTATAGTTCTGTAGAATGGAGATCATCCCTGGGATTGGTTTCCTTATTGACATAGAAGAAAAAATGGCAGAAAGTACGCTGTGAAGTTATTTTCCTTGGGTTTCAATATTAAGTAGGCCAAGACAGGACTACTTGTCTCTCATAATTGTGAATGTATTACTGCTTAGCAATTAATAGTTATTTTTAGAAAATAAATTTGGTTCTGCAAAGTGGAAAAATAAATCTGCCTCTCAAAATACCTGTTATCCTAAAAATTGCTCTCAAGATCCTATTTCTGCAAGTATATTAAAGAATTTTCTCATTGTTTTTATTCTGAAAATACATGTTTAGAGGGAACTGGGACAGCAAGTCTGTCATCTCTTGTAAATACAGTGGATCACATCAGGCAGAGTGTGTCCCTGCACTCCCACCCCCATGGCAAAGGGATTCTTCAGGCTGTTCAGTGGGCTGTCTGCCTCTCTGGTTCATAACAGTCACAACCTTCCTCCTCTCTATAGCGTGTTGCCTTTGTGACTGAAAGACAAATTCAGTGATTTCTGGGATGCGTTCACACACCTTTGAACGACTGTTATTATGCACATGCAGATAGTATAAGTACCAGAAGAGTTTTTTGATTTGAAAAATGAGAGACCTTTTATTATGAAGAACAGCTCAATAATAATAACAACCAGTACAGGTGAAATATTAGGTGAGATACGTGGGAAAGAAGTATTGAAAGATGTCTTCAGTTTTATTTCAGTTTTTAGTATGTCTATGAGTTTATTCTGCGTGTTAATGAATAAAAGTGATGCAATATGGTCTTTTCTCTTTTTGTGATTAATCCAAGTTTGTGATATACTCTGGGCACGAAGTTGTAGTTATTCATTTTGCTGCAAAAGTTCACTTTTTCCCCCCCCCGGTCTCAGTATTGGCAAACCTGGTTTTGCCTGCTTGGTCACTAGCAATTTGGTAGTATGCTAGTGTCTGGCTCTATTTACACAGGCTAAATCACTCAGCATGGTTTCTGAAACCTTTTCCTTAATGCCACTTGTGGTTGCAGTGCGAGTGCAGTCCAAACACGTGTGTGGTTAAACATTTTGCCTTTTGAGAGTAACTGCCTAAGATTTGGCTTTTCTACAAGTCTTTTAGTGGGTTCTTTCTCCCCAGAGCAATGGCCTTGGGCACCATGGTGATGACAGTCAAGTGGCAAAGAAGCTGTTCTCCTGTTACCAAGTTTTAATAGGACTTCTTCTGAAATCCTGTTTTTCATGCTTCCCTCCATCCCATCCCCCTGCTTTTTTTTTGTTGTTTTGGTTTTGTTTCACATCTCTTGGCATTGGGTGAACTATATTCATGAATCTATTTGAAAAACATTAGTCATTAGTAATTAACAATACAGTTCATTCCTTAATGTTCATTGTTAACAGAACACACCTATTGCCGTGGAAACACTTTTAGTTAGAGCTGAATGAAATATATAGAACTAGAGGTTAAGATCTTTAAAAAAAAAAAAGGAAGTTTAATGAATTTTGGCTTGGACAGCTGTATTCTTTTCTCATTTTCTGTGCCTTTTTAATTAAACTGTGAAAGGAATATAAAAAGAATTTCTTAAAAATTAAGATGCGCGTTTTGAGAGAGAATCCAGTGTGTCTTGCCAGTACAGATTGTATGTATACATACACACAAGCACTCGCATCACCTCAGAATTCAGTTACACAACGTGCTCACGTAACATGCTCAAACCACAATAAATGGATGACACTTTTGATATGAAGATGTTTGATTTGCTAGAGAAGGTGCAGTGCTGTGCAGAGAGCAGCCATTGGCGAGCGCTGCCCAAGCCCTGCCCCTGCTGGGCAATGTTGCCCACACATAGCTCTGCTGGGTTTCACCCCACCAGTAAGAAACAGCTTCTGCCTGCTGGTTAGAGCAGGCAGATGGGAAGTGTAAGGAATGTACTTTTTTTTCTTTTTTTCTTTTTTTTTTTTTCCCCCCTTGGTGAACACTGTGTGCACTTAACTGAGTACATTCATTTAATAATTCTCTCTCTCTGCAGAGTTTATCCCAGGAAGTGAGAGTCAAGCTTATGGAAAGGAGTCAGAGATTTGCAAAATAATAATCAAAAAAAAAACCCACCAAAAACTCCTGTCTGCACAAATACAAGTTGATCTAAGGATTCCTGCGTAGAGCTGGTGATGAACTGCCTGTGGTTTTGGGGAGGCTAACTCTGTTGCTTTTGGTTGCACTGGAAATCTGAAGTTAATGCTCATGAGATGTAAAATCAGAGAACGTGGGTTACTCGGTGTGCATAAAGATCACAGAGGCAGCAGCGAAAAGACAGAACTTCTCTTTGAAGCAGTAGCTTCAGCTGTGTACTATTGTGTGCACTGGGAACCAAGAGAAAGAGCAGCTAGCCTGGGAGAAAATGCCAGCTAAAGGTAAATATTTCTTCAACGAAAATGATGACTGCAGGATATCAGACCCACTGTATGAGAAGTACCGCTACACGAGCCAGCAGCATCCTCTCCTGCTGTTGCTGCTCTTCATTGCAATCATCTTCTGGACTACTCTGACTATAATCTTTTTTGTCATCGATGTGAGTATACTTTTTTCTTCGTGTTAAATGTTTTTGAAGATGATGATGAATCACTGTAACAGCACACAAAATATTTCTGGCTGGCTACTTTTTTGAGCTGCATGGTGTCAAAGTTGCAGTATTGATAGAGATTGAGTAAGTGTGTATGCAATGCTGTGTATGTTTTTGAAGGGACAGGGAAAGGAGGAGATGGTATTGGCAGGCACATGCACAATTGCTATAAGGATCGTTATTTCCTTCCTGTATCTTATGAGCAAATCATATTTTATGCTAAATGGTATCTATCATAGTAAATAAGTAATAAAGGAGCCAAGGAAGGAATAAGAATGTAAGTTAAAATGTCCTGCATTTCTCATATTTTCTTTTTGGAGCTTTCTAGGAAATGTGAAATAATATAGTGATTCATTGGTTAGGAATTCCTGAGGTGATTTTTTAAATTATTATTATTTTTTGTCCTTTTTTTTAAGTATCTGTAGATACTAATTCTTATATTTTTTTTTTTTTTTTTTAGCCCTTGGTAATAAAACCACAACAGGATTCTCCCAGTATAATGGGTGATCTGTTGAATCAATAGTTAGTTAGCAAAGAGCAGGGATCCTATGGGCATAGGAAAGATGCAGCCTAAAGAATTTTTTTGTTGAGTAGCATAATACAATTTTCTGTAAAGAAATCAGGTGTTCTTCAAGCCAGCCCAGTTGACAGCTGGTAAAAAGGGGAGTTGATTTAAAGATAATGTTGTAAAAAAGTAGTAAGGAAGCTGTTATAATCCTTCATTGCCTTCTAACAATGCTTTCTAAATACTGTGTGCTTTATGAGAAAGTGTCTGCAAGTCCCTCTTTAAAAACAAATCTAATCTTGCACTTGTAACCTTTTCAGCTTTGGTTTCCTAAAAAAGGATAGAAATAGCAGCACTATTTGTATCTTACAAGCTACCTGTAAAATTTAGGAAAAGAGCTGTTACACTCCTTTTTAGCAAAGCTTGAACTTCTTAAATGCATTTCCTTGGGTACATCTGCATTGTAGCATATAGTATAGTTAGAACTGATCAAATTAAAAGGCGTTTGCTGCCTTTGCTGCACGGGTTGTAAAGTTTGTTTCCACATGTCAGAACTTAGCTTCAAAGACAAAACCAAGCCCACTAATCTGGGAAGTAATAATGGTGGAACTGGGGTAGACTGGTTATCTATAATAGCATTTATTCTGTTATCTCTGTGTGTGAATATCTTTATTAATACTTCGTTTTGCTTTTGCAGGAAGCCCATAGTCATCTTGCTTTCATTATTGCAGTATGTGCTGCTCTGGTCATATTTGCAGTCATGTACTTACTTTTATGCATCGAATCCCTGTTTCGGAGGTGGCTAACGATCTTTGGAGTCGTGATTTGGATTTGCTTCTTAATCGTAGGATATGTATCTCTGTTTGAAAAAGAAAATGATTACCAGCTGTGGGAACAGGTATGTGTGTTGTCTTCTACGCAAGTACCTGGATGAACTCCTAGTCAGTATATAGGAATGGGTTTGTGTGCTTTATTTTTTCTGAATGTTATGTATAGAAGAATTTTTTTTTTCTTGAGATTTAGGTTCAATTTTCTAAGTTGGTTTTTAATGGTTTATTATAGCAAATTTTAGTTTGTATTCTTTATTATAGTGAAGATAAAGATCAACAGAGAAAATGAGATAACTGAATAAATCCGTGCAAGCATCGCATCTTTAAGTTGTGATTGAACTGTATGTCCATCTTTACAGAATCGTAATTACTATAAATTCCTCTTTGTGAGAATTTTTCATTAATAATACTTGCTTTGTTAATTTATACGGGTCAAAGTGGTGTTGAAGAAAGGCACAGAGGCCCCTAGAGCTGGGTGTGCCCTGGGGAGCATGTTTTCAAAGCGGTAGGAGAGGTGAAGTGAACAATAAGAATTAATGACACATCCTGGCATAGCTGGGTGTGGCTGCAGTTCATTGCTTAGTATCTCTGAGCAGAAGACGGGCAATTTCGTGATGCCAAAAATACCATAATTTGTAGGAAACTCCTCCTAAAATCTCATAATGTAGCAGAGTTTTTAATGAAATAAAAATGACTTTTTATCTTGTTTTAGTGACTCTTCCCCTTCCCCTCTTTATTTCAAATAAAGAAAGATATAAATTATCAGTTAAATAACCAAGCTCTGATTTGTGTGATGGCCTGGGTCCAGCACCATGTATTTACAGTTGCTATTCAGTATTTGTTAACTTAGGGAAGAAGTCTTTGCGCTCGGAAAAGTCAAAATACACTGTTCTTCCCTACAAGTACAAACATGGAACGAAGCAAGGCTTCCTTTTGCTGCTTTCAGTGCTGCAAACCAATGTCTTTTGTTGTCATGTGGTAATAATTTATTAATGTTGATTTAAAGCCTAAAATACAAGGAGAGCTTAGATTAGAAAGTAGAAGTGAATAGGTTCATTTCAGACCTTTATCTCAAGTTATGAATTTATCACTAATCAAAGCTACTATTTAAATGCAGGTATGACCTTTGCTTGTCCATGCTCATAAAGCTATTACGCAGTGTTCAGAACACTGTGTGATTGTATGTACGGCAGGAAAGATTTTCTGAACAAAATTTTATTTTATATTTTTTTTTTAAGTTCAGCTAAATTAATAAAGATTAATACGAAAAGATTAGTTTTGTTGAATGAAAAGTTTTATTTGCTTGCTTGTTTGTTTATTTTTGCCCCAACCAAGCTATCTATTCTGGCAAAACATTTAAAAGCAGAATGGGCCTTGAGACTTCCTTGAAGGAAGCTTATGTCTGGAACAGCACAAGCTGAGTTGCAGTGATGGGATGGAGCTGAGCCAGGAAGACTGCAGTATTTTCCTCTGACCAGGGTTCTCAGTTTCCATTTATATGAGCTAAACACTATTACAAATCTACCAATATGGATTTAAGTTTTCCAGACCTTCCTCTGATCCCTAGCAGTTTAGTGGGCCATTGTGCACTTGGTAAAATCTGTGCAGCTGTTAAATATGTAGTTAGTGTCAAGAATGATTATTTGCTTGTGTCAGCACCAGGAAATATTGGCTGGATTTTGGGGGTTTATCAGATGTGGAGTAAACATACAGAATTAGAATAATTAGGGTAATAACTTGGAGAAGGTGAACAATCTGAATCTATTCAATATTGCTGTCCTTGCAACTCACTGTTCCTGATATGTGATGTACAAAGTGCATCTTCAGCTCTAATGGGTGAGTTAAAGATGAAGGGCAAGAAAAACTGAGAAACTTAAAGGTGATACGTTACGTTTAAAATGTCTTATCTATGAATCTATAGCTGCTAATTACCCCCAAGCTTTTAGGACTACCCCTGTCCTTATGGTTTTAATTATGCTTTTGAACTGTCAATACTGTACTTGTTCATCTTGAAAATGAGCGAGAATCCTGCTACTTTCTTCCTTGTTCTGTAGTGATTTTTGGCAGACACCTTTTACTAATGTTTATGTGTTGTTTGTTTTTTTTCGTTGTTGTTGTTTGTTTGTTTTCTTTCTCTCTTTCCAAAGGTGCCATTCTTTCTATTCATAATCTTCACAGTTTATACCATGCTACCCTTTGAGATGAGAGGTGCTGTCATAATCAGTGTTCTTTCTGCTCTCTCCCATATTATCGTTCTAAGCATTGTGGTAAGCATGACTTCTCAGGAAAATAAGGAATCCATTCTATTTCAGGTAAGGAAATACTACTTGGTTAAGGAATTAAATACCCGAGTCGTATTACCATTTGATATTGGCATAACTATCCTGTTTAGATAAGCTTCAGACTTCCACTTGGATGTTTCAGATTCACAGATTTGGAGCTTGGACACGGTGTGCTTTGCATGCTTTTCATAAAATTGCAGTTATTTTAATCTGTAATGCATTTTTGTTTTCTGACCTAAGTGGAAGAAGCAGAATTATTATTTTAATTTTTAAACTAAGTTACTGGCAATATGACAAACTTTGTCACAATCGTTCTTCCCAATCTGTGCTGTTTCAGATGGTTCTATGTAACTTCATCTGGCACTGCTTTACAGGGAGGATCAAAAGGACCATTGCTGCCCTGGGGAGTCAGCCGGGCCTGGGAGTGCTACTGGGTGCTTTCAGCGTTCCCAACACTTATTAATAGGGTGTGTTCAGAGGAGCACCCCAGCTCTTTTTTCTGTAGGTGTGTGTCAGGCTTCACACAGCACGCTGATGCATGGGTTTGTAGACTGGTTTCTCCCTAAATCAAACACTGGTGCCTGCAAATAGATGTTAAAAATAGGGCAGAATTTTCTGTTTCCTTATAGTCCTGTATTTTCATTCAGGAATGCCCGTGACTGAAGGCTAGCTTGTCTCACCCAGGTCCATCCTGGCTAACGGCAGTGGTACGGTTCGGTGTGTGACAGGGCAAGAGAAAAGCTGAAAGTGGCCTGGGATTGATTATTTCTAAGGGACTAGTGTTTGTCTTAATGAAGTATGAATGACTGCTCTGCAGCAGGTAAATATTTTTCTTTCTTGTGCAGCTACTTGCCAATGCTGTCATTTTCCTCTGTGGTAACTTGATGGGCGCGTTCCACAAACGCCAAATGCAGGTTGCTTCCTGGGATTTGTATCGATACACCTTGAAGTGCATTCAGGTCCGCATGAAACTCAAGATTGAAAAGAGGCAACAAGTGAGTGAACTAATTCACCTTACCGACTGCTTGTTTTCATGTCTAAGGTCTGTATAACTTTATAGGCTGGTGACTAATGTATGTTGAAAGGCTTGGTCCTATCTTTGTGATACGCACCTCGTGTCACAAATAAAAGCTGGGCCATTTGTAACAAAAGAAGGAAGCTAAAGGGGGGAATCTGTTCTCTGTGGCTCGTCTATATGGAAATCACAATATTTGTAATGGAAATGTAATTGCGAGTTATTTTAGTGACTTTTTTTCCCAGTTTTACTGGCCAAAGGTTACTTAAAAAAACCTGCTCTTAATGCCCTGAAAAATAATTGTAAGGTAATGTCAGCAGTTAGTTTCACACCTCCCTTGGTTGCGGATTTTGGTTTTGAATTCCAAAGTATTATTTGTCCTTGCATAGTATTGTCTCACTAGCTATTTTTCTTTTGCTAGAAGGAGAAAATTGGAGCTTAAGGGAGAAAAACCAGATTACAGTGTTTGAGTATGACATCGTTCATTTCCATAAACTCTAGTGGTATTTAAAGAATAAGCAAGGAACAAAAACTCCTTACAGAGGAAGAATTGTAAAGAAGTATCAAAGCTGAAACTGGGGCGTCTTTCCTCTTTTATCATGGTATAAGTAGAGTTAAGAACAGAAGCTCTATCTAGAAGGCTGAGTTCTCTGCCCACCAATTATAAGATAAAAGGAGGGGGCTGAAAAGGGACTGACTTCATCAAATTGAAAAGAAGAAAATGCCACACTGCTAGTGCGATCTGTCCTCTGATGCCGATCTTGTGAGAGGAGATGACAAATCTGCATGAAGGTCCTGGCAGGATTTCCCCTGGCCACAGCCAGGGCAGCATCTGATCAGCTCAGCCAGGCAGTGTGCTCTCTGTCTGTGGGCGATGCGGTAACTTGCGTGCTTGCTTTTTTCTGTGGTCGCTTGTTTGAAGCGTAGATGTGCTGAAGTCAATGGATAGCTTTCTTTTCATCTGTGTTGTAATTAGTCACACTATTTTAAGTCTCCTTTTTGCCACCCACTTTTTCTCTGTGCAAACGGTGTAAGAAATGCAGTTCAGGGTTCATCATTGCTTCTGTGAAAGCTGTGTAACGTCTGCCAGCCTCAAATGGCCCCGTTACCATCCCTGGGGCTCTGCTGTCAGTTTAAATTGTTCCCCAAGGCTGACTTCCTAGTGTTAAAATGCTAGAGGAAGGGAAGGAGGTGTTTCTATTCCTGGGGACAGTCTCAAACCGAACTGCTGTCTATGCCTAGTATAGGCCAGCACTTGATGCTCGAGGACTTCTTCCCACTGTGATCCTGAGGCATTTCTTTTTGGTGGCAGGCATTGGTTAAGTAACCCTGGCAGCTCACTGCTGTCTGTTTGCGGTTGCATCGGGTATTCGGGTAAAGAGGACAAAGATTTGGACCAAAGGGACTCAGTTACACGAGGTGTTGCTCTTGCTGCCGATGTCATCTGAAAAAGTTCCTGCTTGTAGCTGCTCCACGCAACATTTCCTCTTCTGTGGTGACCCCGCCTGTGGGGCGGTAAGGTCCTTCCTGGGTTGAAAGTACTCTCTTTTTGTCTTCCTCTTCTGCCCAGCAACTTAGCAGGGTCTTCTTTGAAGAACAGGCTTTTAAGCCAAAGCCCGTGTGAAACAGTGCATTGAATAGTCAGACAATGTAAGTGCTTTTTGAAGCATCTGTATTCTCACTCAGTTCCAAAGACTTTTTCAGTGGCATCAGTTCCTGGTTCCTTTACACTACAGCAGCATGTTGTCGACACTTTTGTATCTGTTGCTGCTTTCCCAGCATTAGAGAACTCGTGAGGGTTTTTAATACTGCATAAATTGTTCATTATAGAATACAAGCTTTATCAGACCATGCTAGTGTAACACTAAGATTGGTGGGCAAAATAAGTTTTCATTTATCCAAAAACTGTAGTTGTGAATACTGAACTTTTTTGTATTTCACGGTTACAGAGAGATGTAACCTCTAGGTTACAAGGAACAAGAGAAGATGATATGCAACACCCTTCCTTAACTGTAAAATCAGTCATTTTGAGAACAGAAATGGAGAAGTCTTTTCTGGAAAACCAGACGTGCATTACTCAAAAGCTACTTGAATGAAGGCCTTTCATTTTTTAAAATGCCTTCTTGCAGTCACTAAAATCTTGCCATTTCAGATTTACTGTGTTAGGAATCATTAATTTTTTTCCCTTCTCCTTTTAGGAAAATTTGCTTTTATCCATACTGCCAGCTCATATCTCTATGGAAATGAAGCTAGCAATCATAGAGCGACTAAAGGAAACTAATGATAATAGGCAAATGCATGACAACAACTTCCACAGCCTGTATGTAAAAAGGCACCAAAATGTTAGGTAAGTGGAAACTGTAGAAGTAACTGTGTTGATATAAGCTACTGATTCTTAACGGTGTATAAGGTCCAGTGAAATTAAAATTTGGAGGTAGACTTTTAGGCTGAAGTGAGCTTCTTTCCTGTAATGAGAAGATAATGTGTCTTCAACTGATGTGCTGTCTTCTACATCAGTTGAATACTTGATTCAGTTGATACTCGAACCTCTTTCTCTGGAGTTGTTTCCAAAGAGAGAGGTGCTTTCTCTTACATGCATTTTAATATTTAAGCTGACTGTGGGACAGACATACCTTCATATTTCAACTAGGTTGGTTTTTCCTTTTGTTCTTTTCTAGCATTCTTTATGCAGACATTGTGGGATTCACTCGCCTTGCCAGTGACTGCTCTCCTAAGGAACTAGTAGTGATGCTGAATGAACTTTTTGGGAAGTTCGATCAGATCGCAAAGGTAGGTGTTGTGGTTTGTTGTGCTGTAGGGCTAAAGGCCACCATTAGAAGAAGTCATCTTTTCCACGAGACAGGAGGCAGTTGGTGTTAGTGCTTCTGGAGTCAGTAAAGAAGACTGCTTTGGCTTTAGATCAAACTAGCAAAATCACATTAAACTAAAATTTAAAATAAAAATGGGAAATTTAACAAATTGTTACTGTAATTCCAGTTGTTGCATCTGGAGATTTATCTGTATTGTTCAGGGAACTGTCTGATGGCAATAAATGCTTGTAATAGGTACAGGCTCTACTGTGTTAGTTAGGACTGTTGGCTCTACAAATGGAGAAGATTCACGTAGACATTTTAATTCATAAATTCTGTCATATTGCATCAGACCAAGGAGTTCTTTAGCTCAGGAGTAATAACTAGTAATGGATACTTACAGAAAAGTCTAAAAATGGAAAGTAGATTAAAATGGTCCCTGTTAAGACCCTCGCTACTGACCCTTCAGCCTGCCAGGAGTTTTGCCACTTCTGAGTGCTGCTTGAAGTTAATTCATTTGCAACTGTAATGACCAATTCACATTTTGGGTTCTGGGGTTACAGTGGCTGTATCATATACATGTTTGCATGCCTGACCCTGTGGGATGATTTCTGTTATCCTCTAAAACTGACCCAAATCCTGGATTTTTCTGTTGGTGTTATGAGACAAATACAGCTTTATGAAAATAAACGCTGCATTTTGTTGCATCCGATGTGATATCAAAAAACCAAATACCAACCCAAATTCTGGTTCTAGAAATTTGGCATTGGTAAAGCATAAGTCAGGACTTTTGACTACCTATGAAAACTTCCCATGGTTTAAAGATGTTGGTTTGATTTCATAATTGACTGTATTTGGATATACTGAATTAGAAAAGTACATACAAGTATATACAAAAGATATACAAATTAGAAAAGAAGTGGGCTTGGAAAATCTTGGTTTTGTGAAATTCTAAAAATTCTTCAGAAAACAGTGGGCAAACTCTAAAATTGATATACAGACGAGTGACATTGCTTTAAACCTTTGTGGATGTCATCTTACTTATGATGTCTCCATGGAAAAATCGAGGAAAGGGTGAACAAACAGCCTATGAATCAGGTTTTAATAAAAACGAAGATTAAAAGATAAGTAGATGTCCTCCATGAGATAGTGAATTCTGTGACAGTTTTGTTTTTATTTATAGTTTCTCAGTTGCTCACCATTTCAAGAATAAAGTCAGAAACTAGTAAGATGGTTTTGTCTCATAAATGCTTGAAGTGGTCATTTCCGTTACCCTCCAGTGAGCAATGCCCAGGCATTTGGATGTGGGAAAAGCAAAGTAAGCTTTGCTTCAGCAAGGATTGAATGAAGCCTGACTTTCTCAAAATGATACAGACAAGTCCTAGTTCTGGTGTCATTAGCCTACTTGCAGTTAATTTATTTTTTTCTTCCTGTTAAATATACTTGTTTACCATAATTTCACAGGAGAATGAATGCATGAGAATAAAAATCCTGGGAGACTGTTACTATTGTGTCTCAGGCCTACCTGTGTCCTTACCGGTTCATGCCAGGAACTGTGTTAAAATGGGACTCGACATGTGTGAAGCCATAAAGTAAGTATAGCACACAAGACTTTTGAATGTATCAAGGCTGTGGAGATATCGAACACAGTCATTCTTAGTTTTCTTGTCAACATTCAGAGTGTATTTATGAGCTGTAGTTGGATAGTTACACATTAGGTCCTAAGTTTGTCTCTTGTCTTTGCACTGAGTGTATAATGAGACCAAACCATAACAGATCTCCAGGAGGAGAGAAAATTGAAGTTGTCACTTATTTTCTAATACCCTTCTCCCTCCGTAGGCAGGTGAGAGAAGCCACGGGAGTGGATATCAACATGAGGGTTGGTATTCATTCTGGGAACGTGCTGTGCGGCGTGATCGGGCTCCGGAAGTGGCAGTATGACGTCTGGTCGCACGACGTGTCCTTAGCGAACCGCATGGAGTCCGCGGGCGTACCGGGGTGAGCGCCTTCCCTCGCCGTGCTGATTCACCCTGGCTGTCGTCATCCTGGTTTACCGGGCTGGGGTTGTAACTGTGCCGGGACACACATCCTCATAATGGGATGATAAAAATAGGACAAATGCGTACTTGCTAGAGCCCTAAAATGTTAATATTTTCTGAGTCTGTTTTCAATGAACTATAAAATTCTGTTCTTAAGCAAGTGACTGCTTCTTGAGCTTGCCTTCATTGGAGGAACTTGTGCATCTTCAGCACATTATATGCGTTATGACTTAGTGAATTCATGTTGTCCGTGAAAGGAATACTATAACGAGTACTATACAGTATATATAGTTTAGCTAAAGAATAGATACGCTACGTAAGCCGAGAGGGCAAAGCTGCATACTTACCCAGGGTTTCTATGAATGTATGGATCAGTCCCACATTTATATTAGCTCTGTATTCACCACCACCTCCCAAAAACCAGAAACAACTTGGAAATGGAAACGCAGCCTGATGAGGAGCATCCAAGCAAGGAGAGTTTGGAGTTTTTGTTTTGGGTTTTTTTTCCTTCTATTTTCTAAGTTGAACTTGAGGATCAGAATTCCCAAATGATACCATGATTTCTGTAGGTTCTTGGTAGTTTGTGCAGGTTAGTAAGTAATAATTGAATGGCATTGATATGGATATATGTTTAAGCATTAAGTTAGTGGTTTCTCTTGGACAGTGATTCTAACCAGTGACATAGTGTTTCTTATTATGCCTCAGACAGCTTTCAGGTATATGCTTGTAACTTAAATATTTATTTCTGCAAAGTGATAGGGGCATATGAATATCAAATTCTTTTCCTGCATCGTTGACCGAAACAGGAAGAAAAGTGATTGGAACTTGGTGGACCAGTTGCAATACCATCCAGGTTGAGTGTTTCAGTGTGTTGACTTGGCAGGATTAAACAAGAATACAGAGTTGTAAAGTTTCTTTTGCTGGCAAAGGAAAAAACATGACTGAATATGGCATGAAAATGTCCATATGTTCTATGGTATGGACTATCCCTTCAGCTAGTTCAGGTCAGCTGTCCTGGCTACACTCCCTTCCAGTTGCTTGTGTAGCTGCTCACTGGCCAAGCATGGGAAACTGAAAAATCCTTAACTTAGGGTAAGCACCACTTAGCAATAACTAAACAAGCAGCTTATTATCAACATTATTCTCACACTAAATTCAAAACACAGCACTGTACCAGCTCCTAGGAAGAAAATTAATTGTATCCCAGCTGAAACCAGGACAACTAGTAAAGTGGAAAGGACTAGCATAAAACCAAAATTAAACATGGATTTATGACCAATTCTCTCTATGTATATGCCTGAAAGGTCAGGATATGTTATTCTCAGGCCTGTTAGCATAGGAAATTGAGTGCAGTAGTTTAGGAATTCTGTACTAGCATGGTAAGTGCAATAGTGCATGTTAAAGCTTGCCTTTGAGAGTCAGCTTTAGCGTTAGCAGCTTTTGGTTATGTGCTGATCCTGGAATCCAGTAAGCATTAGTAACTGCTGAGAAATCATCAGCACAGTAATTGAAATGAAGTTTGCAGTAAGATCTGGTATGTATTGTGGCTGTGTGTGATTTGGGGAAGAGGAGAGAGGAAGCTGGGTAAAATGGGGAATGGGGAGTAGTGAACAACTGTACTGCCTTTTGGGATAAGTGGAAAACCACAGGAAACTCTCAGTAGTACATGACTGTTTAAAGCTTAGTTAATACAGACATCTTGCGTTATGCCTCAGTATCTGTGGAAGAAAATGGTGCTTTAAAATTTCAGACTTGAAGGTTCACCTCAATTGCAAACCTGCATAATCAAGGTAACAATTAACAAATCATTTTTCTGAGGCAGTTACCAGTACACCATCAGGCATCTACTATATCCCAAAGCTCTTACCTTTTGGCTCCAAAAGCACTGAGGAATTTTTTCTTCTTCCCTGTGGGAAGTCACAGCCAGTGGTCTTCAGGTCTCGGCTAAGTTACCTTTAGGCAAACCTACATGTAGCAGAAGGAAGTAGAGGTGGATGAGACACTGCTCTCTGTATGGTAGGCAGGAGTGCCGCATACTGTCAGCTTCTGTTCTGGAAATGTTCTGTTCCCAGCACTGTGGTGACAGATTGTGAGACTGACAGCACGGGGTTTAACCCCTCTGTGTCAAAGAAAAGCGAGGAAAGCTGTGGGAAGATGAACAAGGAGAAAGCAGGATGTAAGAAATGCTATTTTATGAACACACTCGAGTCTCTTGTTGAGAAATTCTGCGGAAAGATAGTACTGGTAATTTATATGGAAACGTGGTTTGGGATACTGAGCTAAATAATGTTTAAGGGAAAGTGTGAATGGGTACAGAACAGTACTGTGTTATGGTCTCCTCTGATTGCTTCCATTGGAAGAGACAGACTTTCAGAATTACCCTCCTAGTTGACAAAAAAACCCCACCTTTTCCCAGCTTTTTTTTTTTCCCCGGACTGTGTAACCAACTTCTCCCCTCCTCATGCTTTTCTAGGATGAGACAGTCCTCATTTGGGTTTTGTTTGTGAGCTTTCCCTGCATCTCTTGCCATCTGAAACAACCTGTCTGTGAGCATGTCTTGTCAGTCATCAGATCTCCTTTGATCACATTTCTTCTTGTTTCTTATGTCTCTGCACGTTTCAATTTAATTTTGTACCGATACTATCTCATTCTGGGTAGTGTTTTTAGCATACCTCCTATAAAAACGTGTTGACAAAGAACTACAGTAAAGGATTGCAAACATGGTTTTAAGTACTGGCAGGATTTTGCAGTTGGCTGCCAAAGTGTAAGGCGGCTGAAAAGCAGAAATGTCAGCAGTGGCCATTGAAATGTAAACAAAATGTTTAATGTGACCTTTCTGTAAGTGTTGGTGTCTTACTCTTTCTCCCCTCTCAGCCGTGTGCACATCACTGAAGCAACTTTAAATCACCTAGGAAAAGCTTATGAAGTAGAAGAAGGGAATGGACACCTGAGGGACCCTTACCTTGAATCCATGAATATCAAAACCTACTTAGTGGTTGACCCAAGGGTATGTAAATGTTTTTAAACGTGTATATTTATTCAGACATATCCATACATTTTAAGTACGTAGGTGTCTGTGGTTCATACACCTTTTTAATTCAGGAACACAATTAAAGCATGGAATGTATGAATCATCAGAGTCGCTTGGATCTGGGAATTCAGATCTGAAAGCACATCCTACATTTTATGACATGTCTATTAGCTTGAAGGTAATAAGTGTTATGCTGAAACCTCTTATGTGGTCCACCTAGGGTAAAAACACATACTGGACTACGTACTTGCATTAAGTGTGTCTCACAAATCCAAGTTAAAAGGTTGGATGCAGTCATGAAAGAATACTGTGTGGCCCCTTTCAGATAAAATATTCCCTGTAAAATAGTTTCTGACATCATCTTCCTTGCAGTCTTAGATGTGAGATTCATGTTCTTTTCAAGGTGAATATTTAGCAACTGTTGGTTGCCCCTTAGAGCCTGGTAGCTGCAGACACCTGGAGTATGGCTATTTCCAATTGGCTTGTGTTGACAAGTGAAGCACTGTAACAAGAAAAATATCAAACTTCTTTCCTTTAGGATCTTTATGGGAGGGAACAGAACAGAGCCACTTTTAATTAGCAGGAATACAGTGGTATCTTTTCACCTTTTATGTACTCAACACTGCAACCCTCCCTATGTGTACGCAGCATGTATTCTCAGAATGAGGATCTGAGTCTATTAAAATGGTCCCTGCTCGCTTGAAGATACCTGGGATATCTTAGAGAATAACCAGTCCTTGTTGTATTGCTTTATTCTGTAGTTTTGGCTTCCTTCTGGGACCCACAAGGGTATTGCTGTACACCCTGTGTATCCTGCCTAACTCTTCACCTGTGACGCAGGGATCTAATCTAATGTTGAGTCTGTAATTTGTGGGATCTTCTCCTAACCACTGTTTTGACACACCCTAGCTCAGGAATTGGGAATCCTTCTCCCCTGCTGCTGTGCTGACTGCAAGGAGATCGTATCTATTCGTAAGATCCTGCGATCTCTCCCATCATCATAAATAAACCAGGAAGTATGAATGTTGCAGCGTTACAAGTGAAGGCTTGTAAAGGCAGCTCAAGCAAATTCATTACGTCATGGTTTGGTTTAGCTTGCATAAATTAAATGAGATAAAGGAATTAAGATTGGCTGACATATTGTTCATATGTATTTAGAGTTCTACTAAATAGCTAGATCGTCTACTCCTAAACTACTTAAGTACATGGAGCTTCATTTCTTTGTAATTTGTATCATTTTCTGTTTTCTGAATGTATGTTTTCCCTGTTAGTCCAAACAATGTGCATCAAATAATCACCTCCCCAAAACAAGAGTTAATGACGGGCTGAAGATGCGAGCGTCTGTTCGGATGACACGGTACTTAGAGTCCTGGGGAGCAGCCAGGCCCTTTGCCCACCTGAACCACAGAGAAAGTGTGAGCAGTGACTCTTCAAGCTCCCAAGGAAGGCGAAGAAAGGTGATGTTTGAAGTAGCGATTGTCATCCTACAAGTGCAAGCTGCTTGTTTCTGTGGTGTGAAACTCAAACTCTGACAACGTTTCTGTGGCTGAATTTCTGCTGTTACTCTTGGTGTTAAATCTGTACCCAGATTTAAGAAGGTATCTGTGCAGCAGCTTTTTCTTTCAGAACTTAACAGTATTCAAACTCTGCCAGTCTCTAGCATGCTGTGGTCGTAGAATAGTGAACCTTCAAAGTGAAACTTTGAAGTGATCCCTCTATTTCCCTTGACGTTTCCATCTCGCACTCCTGCTTGCTACATGTGCTTTTGGAAGAAAGTTGATTCATCCCAGAGACCAGATGCACTTAAAATGTATGGGAAATAAAGTCTTTCCACATCCTCTGCCTGCAACAGGATTTTATCAGTAAAGCATTTTTAAGATGTTAAAATCTAAGAAAACTCACTTCTTCCTTCCATCTGCCCTCCCTGAAAGCTGAAAGGAGGAGGGCAATGTGCGTGCTTTCAGCACAGCCAAGCTGTCCCACTCTGGGGACAGATAGTTGTTGTAAATATTGGTAAATTTTAAATGAAGTATCTGGCCATTCAGGTTTGTGGAAGCGGTTTCCAGTCTGCTTGCCTCTGCTGCTGTTAGTTATTTCAGTGTGTGGAGAAAGAGAGGCAGGAAGATGTGTTCAATTCTTTTCTAATATATTTTTTTGTTGTTGTTAGAAAACGCTCACTTTTAAAAGCAGAAAACATTGCTGGAAAGGGTTGACTTTGAAAAGCTTTTCTGTTTGAGCATGGTTCTTACGTTTTATCTGTGAATAAAAAAATGGTTTTGGCAGCTTTCCAAAGATAATTTTCAACAGTTGTTTGCCATTTACTGAGTGTGTAACTTACTCTTAATTCCCGATTTGATTTAGGAAATACCTTTGTGTTCCACTGGGCGCCAGAGAACTTCTGACAGGTTTGTCAAGAACTTTCTTTTCTTAAAAGACCTGATCTTGTGTTCCTCTTGCAGTTCAGTGCATTGTAAGTGTGTGATCATCTGGCTGATTAGTCTCTGTGTGTATGGTATTCCTGCAGTAGAAAGGTTAAGATAAGTCCGTGGCCTTTAAAAGACTTCTCAATTCAGGCTTGTTATTATTAGCAGATTGTAAGAGGGGCTTTCTGTCTCTTTGTCTTACTGGCCCCTCAGTCATTCAGGTTGTGTTTTGATTTATGGGCTGTAGCAGGGTGGTGGGAGGGAGCAGGGAAGTAAAGAGACCTGAAGAAAACAAATCAAAACACCTCATGTATTGTGTACATGTTTAGAACGTACCTGCTTTTGCTGCCTCAGCTTTTAGTTTTCTTACTTATAGGTGCTAGATTTGTTTGTAAATATTATAGTACAAAATAACCAGAGTTTAACATAATGTTATAGCTATTATATTGTACAAGATATGTCCTTGGTTAGTATTAATGTATGCCATTGTAGTGTAACACAAAATCAGCACTGTGTGTAGAAATGCTTACAGTGGTACCTGTAGCACTGAGTTAAGCCAGTAGGTGATTTGCAGGTGTGAAACATTGCCTCCATTCATCACAATACTGTCTTGAAAAATGCATGATTTGAGTTACTAGAGAAATGCTTAGAAAACTGCTGAGTTGTTTATCAGTTTGGAGCGTTCTTGTTTAATTTTTCCCTGGGAGCTTACCCTGCTTGTGTGCTGAGAAAGTGTGGTCCTCTGTGGCCATTAATTGTTCCTGAATGGCATTTGTGACATGGACTTCATTTTGTTCCCAGAAATTCCTCTCAAAAGGGAAGGATAGAGGAAGATATTTATGATGAAATGATGTCAACCATTGAGGGCCTCAATTCAACTAAGTATGCAGTATTTCTTTTTGTTTCTTCATCTTTGCCAATAATCTGCGTTCTCAGTTTTAAGTCTAGATAGAGAATTCACTTCTTAAAAATGAAAAGTTACCAGGATTTTTGTTTTGGTTTTTTTTGGTATCTGTTTGGTTTTTACTTATTTTAGTTCCTTTGTGGTTCTAATGTGAATTAAGCATTCCTACACTATTACAGCAAGAAGCCAATGCTTAGTCTAGCTGTTCAATGAGGTATACTGCTATGAAATAGCAAAATCATTGCTTATGACTGTCCAAAGCAATGAGCTGAATCGCAGTGGGGGATGGGATAGGAAGTTAATGTTTGTGTTCTGTTTATTTAAATAAGACCTGTTAGGAAATGGGATGCAGTCCTGAACACAAACTATGTATAAAGTCAAAACACAGTTGTGAGGGTACTAGTAAAATTGAGTTAGTATCTTTAGTGAAGGTAATTGGGCTGTCAGTAGCAGGTGGTGCATTTGACACTATATTTGCATTTAAAAGCAGACAAACACAGGCAGTGGTGTTGGGTTTTGTTGTGTTGTCTGGTTGGGTTTTATTTAAAATATTTAAATTCTTATGAAATGTAAAACAGTGAATTTGAGAACAGAAACTTTATCATCTGAATTAGAGCAAGGCTGTGTACTGTGTACATCCCTGTAGCTCAGCTGTTCCTGAGAGGGGCCTGATATTATTTTGGGGCAGTTTTTGGAGGCTGTGAGCCACCTGTAACATCTGCTGTTACACTTTCCTGTTTGTGAACCTTGGGGAGGGTCTGGGGTTACGTTTTCCATGTAACTGGCAGACGCTGCTCTCTCTGAGTGTTCTGGAGGTGCCTGTCAGCTACATACAAATGTAACTGCTTGTATGTTAGGCTATGAAACATGAAGACCTTACAGAACTGTCACGTGTGTAAAAGAGTGGCACTCTCACTGGGGAGTCTCTCTTTTGCATGCTCTCCCTGCTGCCTGCTTTTTGTAACGCGTGTCTCTGTGTGCAGTCCCTGGTGTGGCAAATCGGATGACTTCTGTGGATTTTCGCTGATATTTGCAGAACCTGGTCTTGAAAAAGAGGTTGGTAAGAGCAAAAAAAACTCCTTTTTGTTCTTTGATTTGCACTTCAGAGCAGCATAATAATACATTTGAAACTAACTGTTTTCATTCTGGAGCTGGGTTCTGGAGGTGACTGCACATCCAAAGAGGTGTTTGGTAGCTAGTGGAAAGCAGATCCCATGATTCGTTTGAATTGGTCATTCTTCCTTAAGAATGCTAATTCTGTAGATTAAAGGAGATTGTCTCTATTCTGTGGTTAAATTCTTGCCATGAGGGAGTTAGCAGGAGTCTGGCAGCTTTATTATATGAAGAACTTCTCTCAAAAGTAATGAGATTTAAACAAACAAACAAAACCCAAAAAGTATTTCTGCATTCATAAGGAAGGTACTTTGCTTTCAGCTTTCTCTGGTTGTTGGATTGCAAGTATAATACTGTTATTTCTTATGTACACTGTATTTTTTCTGTTTGAATAACTGTTCTTTAATTTACTGTGCTGTAGTGTACTGTGTAGTTACTGGGGTGTGTGTATGGATAGCATCTTTAGGTTTACTTTGTGCATCTCTGGTTTTATACAGCATGCATCTGGGAAGTGGTTTACTTACTCAGATTACCCTCTAGGTCTGAAATGATTCTTTGGATTGGGCAGGTTTTCTTGTAGATGTGAATTTTATTTTCTTTTAGTATGTATATTTTTAATACTAGAGTATACATTTTCTTATATGTGTCATCAGAAAAATGTAATAGAATTAAAGAAAAGCAAACCAACTGGCCTTGTCCTGAAGATCTGCTGCACTCTGTGTTTCAGTATCGCACCATTCCTATTCTGAAACTGAAGAGTTACTTCGCCTGTGCCAGTTTTGTGTTCCTCTGTATATTTCTGATACAGATGTTTATAATGCCAAAGTAAGTGTCAGTATTTTCATAATTTGTTTTATATAAATAATTTTAATAATTTGTAATTCAAGTTAACCAACAGCTGAAGTGAAACTCATGTGCACCAAACCTTTTGAAGTCCTGGAGTTCCTGAGAGTTTGCATTTAAGAAACATGCACCTCTTAGGACTAATTTACCCCTTAAGAAAGAGTGCATTCATGTGGTTGGCATAAGAGCCTAGAAAACAGTATGAAAATAAAATAGAAACATTTCTTTAATGTTGTGTTTGCTTAGTACACACAGGGAAATGTTAAGTGAGAAATAGTATTTTGTGAGGGGAGTTGGCTGTAAGCACATTGAATGAGCAATAGAAACATGGGATTAGCTGGCTAAAATGTGCTCAGTGCCCCTTTTGTCTGTGGAGCTACAGGGAAGGAACTTTGAGCTACTTCTCATACCTCTGAGAAAGCAGGTGTCTGATAATTCTGAAGTTCATGGCATATTTGTTTGTCGGGGCTGTTGCAGTGCAATTTCCATGTGCATTGTGCACGGAGTAGTGGCTCGGGCCGTCAGCGAGGACTAGAGTATCTGAAGTAGCATTTGTGCACCAGAACAAGAACCTGCTCAGTGTTATGGCCATCCAGAGCTATTAGAAGAAAGATTCTATTTAAGTTTAGAGAAGCACTGTTAGCAAACATTAGTCTCAATTGCAGTTTGAAAGTTCTTTTAATTTAGTGCTGGTTTGTTTAACGCTTTCTCTTCCATTTAGAACTGCAAAACTGGGGATTTCCTTTGGCATTGTTGCAGTCATCATAGTACTTATTTTGTTTGTCTGCTTTGCTGAGAAATGTATGGTAAGTTTATTTGGGAAAAAAAAAATAATTGTTTCCTAGTTTCAGAAGTGGGTGGATGTAATTTGGCAACTTGGTCTATCTTTTGGGCCGTTGAATTAAGCTGTTAATTGCAGTAGGAGTTACAGGAGCCTTGGACCTCCAGTTACCAGAAGATTTCGTTGCCTAAACCAGATCTTCATGTCTGAAAATTCTCACCATAATTCAGAAATATTTGGGTGCCAGAGTAGATGGGGAGGAGGAAGATATGAGCACTTGCTGAGTGGGGCTGGGTTTTTAAACTTATTTTTATGTTTGTCCTTAATAGTAATTTTGGTTGTAAATATTTTCCATACTGGAAACAGAACTAATCTTGCAGTCAAGCTTATTTTGATACTAATAATAATTTATAAAGCCCCATGAAGATCGCAAACATATGAATAATTTATTTGCAACCACTTCATAGCTATTAGAATTCCAAAGTCACCATTACATCAATTAGGACAATTTGCATCTGTAGTTCCTTTTTCATTGCATTATTAAATGTATGCAATTACTGTTTAAAAATCAGTAGAGATACAGAGACAGTCCAGAGTGGCTCAGAATTCAATGATACCAAAGTAATCTTTCTTCAGTCTGGAGGCAGGGGGTGGGAGCAGGAAGGGGGTTTAGAGAGTTCCCTTCACTCATCTAATGCACTGTGCTAAACCCCTGGTGAGAGGGAGTTGTGGAGTTGTGTTGAGAAGGTGCCACCACCCTCCTCTTGCAGAGTGGGGATGGGGGTCTCCCGGGAAAACTGCCACAGAAAGAAACGGGTTCTTACAGATTTAAGATACAAGGATGGCAAGAAAGGGGACTGGCTGCGATTGGTTCTGATTTAGTCGTCTCAAAATGTAGTTCCAAGTTATAACATTATAGCTCCATAACCAAAAAAATACATCATAGTTTGTCACTGTCTTTTTAGTAACATTTCTCTAGAACTTTCAATCGGATCACAGGTTTCTGTTTGCAAAGCAGAAATTCAGGAAATTTTAGCACTCAGCCTCCCTGCAATGAGGACCCATGATCTCTGTTTTCGGCCGGGGAAAGGCATTAGGCATTTAAGCTGAACGAGCGGATTCAGATTTCTAAACTGGGATTTCAGCAAAGACTCTTGGCTCTCTCCTGCAGAGAAAAAGTATTTTGTATCTAGAAATATTTCTTCCCGGATATTGAAGTGTTATCCATGTTACTGAAACAAATGAATTTTGTTTACAGAAGTGCTGCTCAGAACAGTGGCCTTTCCTGAGCCGTCTTTATGCGATCTCAGGCAAGGTGGAGACGATGCCTTTGCTGAGGCTTCCCTTAGCAGTCATCACTATAGGGGCCTTGCTGATCATAGCCATCTTTAATTTCGTAAGTAATCACATTATTTTTATTCTGTGAACTTATTGTGTCATGCACAGTTTAAGTAACTTTCTGTATTCTTTTCATCAAGTACCATGATTTTTGCTGGTTTTTTTAGTGTCTGATTCACAACACGAGCTGATTTACACAAGAATAATGCACTATGTCATCTACGAGGAAAAATTCCCAGTTTGTAGAACTAGAAGTACATGTGATAGACTTGAGTTTTAGTTTACACCACCTTTTATTGCTCTCAAGATGGCATTTATCATTACTATTGATTGTAACCCTCATAACTAAATTGGTCTCTTTTTTTTGTTTAAATGTTTGGCTGTAGGAGATAAGATGTTTAAGCAGTTTACTGTCCTTTTCCCACTAGCTGGTAATAATGCAGATGGGGGGAGAAGAATGTAGCTTGGCTCTCTTTTAAAACCACAGACATTGTGAGTAGTTACTGCTGGACTAAGGTGCAAGTGGCACTTGTCTTTTGACTGCAGTTTGGGTATTGTATTGCACTGGGGGTACCTACATTTGAAAAACCACCCTTTGGAGTAACCTCATGCTCAAGACCACTCTGCTGTGGTTTGTTTGGTTGGTTTTTTAACCGAGCTTTACATGACGCATCATGTTAGCAGTTAAACCGATCTGCTAGCTAGCTACTAGAATTGATGTCCTTCTGATCCCATGTGCTTGGTCCCTCATTCATCTCATTCCATGGGGAGTTTGTTCTAAAAGCTATGCTGCAGAAAATGCTTAATTTTCTTCTGCAGGGTGGTTTTTCTGCTGACTGATGTCCTTGAACTGGCTCACACTGGTGTCATGTGAACACCACCAGAGACAGCCTAACAGAAAACAGGAACAGCAGTTGTGAAACTGGGGGTGTGAGGCAGGAGCACATGTTTGTGCCAGTAGGCTGTTAGATTAGCATAGCCATAATGTGAAATTTTACCACAGATTAAAAGATAAGCAAGTAAATACTTGACGACTTTAACCTCCTTGCACCTTGTGTATGCATCTCTGTTTAATGGGATATCACTGCATTTCAACATTTATATTGCAGTCACATGGAAAGGGCAACCAGGTCAGGACTCATGGTATAATATGGGGGGAAAAATCTTACTAATTAGCGACTGCTTGCTAAGAATTTTGTATGGTGATTTTGTTGCTTTGTGTTTGTTGGATTTTTTTTCTGATAAATCAAGACTGCTGAAAAGAACAAATCTGCAAACTTTACTGGATCAAATGACCTGTGTGCTACCACCTATGTGAGTAGAGTACTGTCTTCATTTCTAAGATTAAAATGCACTAGGTTTTGGGTGGTGTCTATAATACAGATGGGTGACAGCATTTTGATATTTTTGTCATCTTTTTATAACAATAGAATTTTTAAATCATCGATCACAAAGACTTGTGCCACAAGGCAGTTCTAGGGATATTTTCTATCTTTAGGGAATTTTCAGAAGTCAGGAGTACTCCTGGATAAAGCTGAAGTCTTAGCTTATTTTGGTTACTCAGCACCTTTGAAAGGTGGTCTCTAACATTTCTATAAAGATAGATTCAGCACCTATTAATTACACAGAAGGATTATTTCTGAGGGTTTCCCTTTGTATGTCTTTAATTACGAAGTAGCATTCTATCTTGAGATCATCCAACCATTTGGGATGCTCCTTTGTCACCTGGCCAGCCCTTTAGATGATAGACCTGTTTTTGAACGATGCGCAGCAGGTTGCGTGAGGACCCTTTCATTCAAGTCCTTAGGACAATGGCAAGTTACACATTATATAATGCATTGTACTTACCTGGTAATTTTCTGTTCTTACATGTCTGTAAATCAGCCTTTTGGAAACACAACTCAATCTTGCATTGAGGAAAATGTAAGTAGTGAATACATCTTACTTTAAGCCCCTGGTCTTTGAATATTGTTTATATTACTGACAACTGGTGGGTTCTGTTGCTGTGTAAAACATGGCTTTTTTAGGTATCTGACAACAGAAAACTTCTGCATGAAATCAAGATGTTTCAGGTGCTGAATAAAGCATGACTTGGCAATTTTTTTTTAAATTTCAGGCTTAAAAGTAGATGTAAAACTTTGAGTAAAAAGCAGTAGAACAGGATGGTGATGATGTTGGAGGCTGAGATGAGAGCTGTATGTGCAAGTGTCCTAGCAAAGCACCTCGAGAGAGTTGAAAGGCCTTCAAACGGCCGGCAGACCTGTGTCACTGTTCTCTGGGGAGTGCTTTCTTTTTCAGAGGTTTGGCTTCAGGGTTGTAACTGCTGAGTGTTCATTACCTTTTGGAGGTTAGACTCAATGCCTTTAGGATGACAGAGTTGGTATAAAATATTACTGTATGGGCTCTGATCCCGAGTTGCCCCATAAATTGTGCTGATTGCATTCATTTAATCAGAAACTTTACCTGTTTAGCTAAGAATCCCCTAGATCTGGGGTAGGTCTGTGCTGTTCTGGGTGAAAAACTGTGCTTTGTTAAGAGAAACAAACTCTTGAGGAGCAGAAACTGAGGTAATTTTGGAGTTGTTTGTAGACTGCAGTATGCTAGCTCAGCACCTCCTCCCCGTGCCTGTGGCTTCAGGGAGCAATCCTGGCTGCACTTTGTACCCCCGGCAGTGTTAATGCTCCCTGCTGCCCGCTGAGCTCGGACACCACGTGGGAACTGTGGCTCCTCTGGGGGGGGTTTCAGTGATCCCACTGGATAGCAGCCCTAGCTTCATCATGCTTTTTAGCATCAAAGTTCAGATGAAGGAGCTGTGTCTAAGGTGGGACAATGGCTCACAGTCCTTACATGTTCCAGGTGGGGGAGATGGGAATGTGGTATCTCCTTAAGCTTACAGAGCGAGCGCTGTCAGAAACAGGACCAGAATGCTGCAGTTCTTGGTTCAGAGCCTGTTCAGTGGCCCATGAACCTCCTTTAGGTTAGTCTTGAACTCTAAATAAAGAATTGCTTAAATTAATAGGCTTCAGAAGATAAATTCTCAACACTCATTAAGTTTTTGTCTGACACTGCTTATGTTGGTGTGATGCTTTTTGTTTAAATGTTTTTCTTTCTCTAACAATTTTTAAAAGTAAACTGAGAAAAAAGTATTAAGTTCAGCCTTTTAGTGCAATTAAAAATAAAGCCTTAAGTGCATTTAGCAAGTCATTGTAACTGCTTCTGTTTAACTTACAATGATGATGACCTTTGAGCATTTGCTGTGCGAGTCTCTTGGGCATAAGCATGAATAATGCAACTGCTCCTTAAATTCTTCTTTTGCAGTATTATGCTTACTGCTGCATCCTGGGGTTCATTGCTTGCTCGGTATTTCTTCAGATGAGCTTCGAACTCAAAGTTCTCCTCCTGTCTGTTGCTGTGACTGCATATCTCATCATTTTTAATACCCTTCAGTGTAGAAACTTGAGCTTCAGTGGCAACAGTACCAGGTGCAGTATGAAAGTTCTTATAATTGACAGTAATGTTTCATTAAAGGAGGCGTTACATTTCTGTACACTTCCTGGAGTACTGAAATACCAAAATCATCTAAAACTGACATTACAAACCTTTCTGTAAAGTTAATGACATAGAAAACAACATGGTAGGCAGTTTTTTGGGGGTTTTTGGGTTTTTTTTGAAAGTGTGTATTTTCTGAAAAGTTCTGTAATATGGCTTCTGAGATCTCTGGGAGTTTCACTTACATTAAAGGCCTGGGGGTAGAAGAGGAATCTCATATTAGGGTTGCTCTTCTGTTAAACTATGAAGAAGAGCCCTCCTAAAAGTCTGGTGCTGAAAGCTGTGCTTGTGGGACCTTGCTAGTCAGAAGGATAGTCAACTCTTCATTTAGCTACCTTACTAACTCCACATACTTTAAAAAGTAAAAGCAATTTGCCTGATCTAATTGAAGAAACTATAAAAATATTTAAATCGTGTGGAAGGGTTTTGCTGTTCGTTTGTAAGTCTTTCTCAGATCCTCAGCACAGTCTCCCAGCTGAAGGTTGGGATAAATTTCTTTTGCAGAAGGTAACGGTGAGCTGTCAGTGCATCTTAAAAAAGCCTAAATGAGGTCTTAATTTAGACTCTTAATCCAAGGTTATTTATATAGTAAGAATTTAGTTTGCATTTATGAAAATTAATAGATGTGGTAAGAGCAGACTGATCTTACTGTGAAATAGGAGTGGTGTCTCAGATTTGTATGGAACTACAAACGGGTGTGATTTAATGGCTGTCTTTGTTTTAGCAATTAAGGGGTTTATTTGTTGTTATCTTTCTTTACACAAATAAGAAAGTTGTATTTTCCTGCTCCCAGGTTTTGTCGGCTGTGTGTTTGTGGGGGGCAGGGTGGGATGGACAGCTGCAATTCAGTGTGGTGGAAGTTCAGATGGCTCCTTTGAGCTGAAGTTGTGCTTACTCCAGCCTTTCACTGCAATAGCTACTTAACAAGGTTCCAGCACCCGTTTGGTCATTACCTGAAGTGCAGTCCAAGTTCTGAACTCCTTTCTTGTTGCTGCGATAGGACCTACAACCAGACAGCCACTGGCACAAATAACAATGGCATTGGTCATCAGTGTCTGAACAAAGACACCATCCTCTGCTGTGCACTTCTCCCCTCCCCAACTCTTAATCATGTGGATTTTCTTAAAGGATACAAATGAGTTTGTATTGCTTTCTTGTTTTCAGGCTTTTCATCAAAGAGCCAAGGATAACGACTAATTTATATCTGGTTCTGTTTTACATAACCCTAATTTTACTGGCAAAACAGGTATGTATTTAAGAAGCAATAGGTTAGTTCTTTTACTGGCAGCAAGTTGGTTTAAATAAAATGTAAACGTATTGTTCACTGAAATTGTCCACTAAATTAGTATTTTTTCAATATTCTTGTACTTAGTTGTAGGGAATGTACTTACTTCTACTTAGCTGTAGGTACTACAGAAATGCTTACTGTGAAAGGGTGGAAGCATTTTTAAATTTTTCAATAGTATTTACATTACAGAAGTCAGAACTTCCAAAGTCTTCCAAGTGAGAACTATCTGTATTTATATGTCAATGTTCATCCTAAATCAAGGCAGTAATTCAAGATAAATATAATCACTGTATTACTGAAAAGTCATTTTGCTAAGTACACTGGCTGGTACCCAGAGGGCCTTCATTCATACCGACCGCTTCATATTTTCCTGACCTCCATTCTCAAAGCACATTTGTCATAACTGTATGGGCTCAAAAGGCCTTGAAGAAACTTTATTGCTACTACACTTTCTGCAGAAATTGACTGCATCTTCCAGCGGGATGCTCTGTAGATACAATTTATCCTACTCAATCCCTTTGCAGATTGACTATTACTGTCGACTGGATTGTCTCTGGAAGAATAAATTCAAAAAAGAACATGAGCAGTTTGAAACGATGGAGAACGTTAACAGGCTGTTGCTGGAAAATGTACTTCCTGCACACGTTGCTGCCTATTTCATCGGTGAAAAACGCAATGAGGTATGTTTAATTTCTGCTGTGTGAAGGAGACTAAATTGAACTCCTGTGACAAAAGACATCGTGCTAACCAGCGCACAGAAGACTGTAAGGTTCTGTACTTGTTTGTATCCCAAGACCTTTGTAATCCCAACAATCTGCCACCCAGGTGGCCTCAAAAAAATGCACACTTGGAGTGTCAGTCTCTGAAGTCTGTTTTCAGAATTGATAGTTCCGCTCCGGGACACAGTTCGAGTTTGGCAAATATTTAAAAAGCATGTACTGCTTCCCAAAGACCATATTTTACCAGAGAAGATAGGCTTCTTTCTGAAGAAGTTAGTTGATGAACAGATTGTATCTCTGTGGTAACAACCCTGTGACAAGTTCATCGATAGTGGTTTGGTTTTTGAAGACATTTCATCTTATTCTGCCAGCATGTCATCGGAATAAATACTGCTGATTTCACAGCCATGGCGAGTGTCAGAAGACTGGCACTGCCCAGAGGAGATGAGAATCTTTAAGATGCATAGATATCTTAAAGACACCTTGCCTTTCCTTAGGCAGACCGGATTTGTTAATGTTGCTGATAAAATAAGACATGCCCATGGTAAAGTACTGTAGTTGACTTCATGAGAAAACTGTAATTTGATTAGTGGTCACAAACAGCAATCGTAGTATTGAATACCTGTGGTGGAAGGTGCCTGCTGACAATTTGTGAACATATTGTTTTCCTGTAGGACTGGTATCATCAATCTTACGACTGTGTCTGTGTCATGTTTGCATCAGTACCAGATTTTAAGGTGTTTTATACTGAATGTGATGTCAACAAAGAAGGCCTGGAATGCTTGCGGCTGTTAAATGAAATAATTGCCGATTTTGATGAGGTAATTAAGCTTCTGACAAAAGTGGACTGGATTACGTGTTTACTGCAAAATAAAATGTTTCACTAGATCTGCGAGCATTAGAGGGGGGGAAAAGGCTGTTATGCTGAATGAATATTCTGAGTTCAGCCTCGCAGTCTTGGAAGATTATTCCCATCTGATGGGTTTTTTAATTACATCATCCATCGTATTAGTACTATGGTTTCAAAGTCCTGAATTTCAGGACTTTATTTCAGTACTTAGGTCCTTTATTTCTCCTGTGAAGAAGTAAGGGAAAACTGTGAAACTAATCCTCAGTACTTTCTTATCTAACCTTTATCTGACTGGTAGTATTCCTAGAGATGCTTACTGCTAGTTGTAGACACTGAAATATGGTATTAAAGTCTGAAGTCTCTCTTTTCCTGCACTTCAAACAGCTCTTGTTGAAACCTAAATTTAGCGGTGTTGAAAAAATAAAAACTATTGGGAGCACTTACATGGCAGCAGCCGGCCTCAGTGTCACACCAGGCCAAGAGAACAACCAGGTACGTTGTCTCCGAGATCGGCCTCTGCTGCTCGGTGTGTACGCAGGCGCGGCTCCAAGTGACAAATGTAATGTGATAGAAAAGAGAACGTAAATTACCAAGAGTGACTTTCTGAAATGTGAAAACAGATGATAGAAGTGTATTGTCTCCTGTTGAATTCACTAGTTATCTCCTAGTTCCAATTTTTACCTGAGCAGGTATTAAGGCTGTAACCCCAGCATACTTTTTAACATCTTTAATCTTTGATTCCGGTAGTTTAACATTTCTAGATGCATAACAGAACAGCTCTAATAATGGGGAAGTCAAAGAATGGCTGCCAAAGAAAAGGCTCTCTCGGAATTGGACAGTGAGCTTTTTGTGGTGCCTGAGAACGGGCACAAAAAGGCAATCCTCAAGTGCCATGTTAGATCTGAATCTGAAGCTGTTTGTCATCCAAGAGAATTAAACCCAGTGCATGTACTGGGGCTCACTCTGACCACAGCAGGTTTGTGTATGACGTTAGGATGCATGTACGTGATAGATAGAAACCATGTAAAATTAAATCTGGAATCCTAAAGGACAGACATAAATTTGTTATACAATTCAATCCTATCGTGCTTGTCACCTCATAGCCATTCCAATTGAATTTAACGTGGGGTTTTAATCCATTTTGAATGGATTGTTGAACTGTAGAATTCTGCAGAGTTAGAGGGATGACCGCTCTCATCCTCACGTACTTCCTTCGCTAATAGCCCTGGTTTGGGATACTGGCCTGCTGCAGCCTCCCGCGGGGTGAATCGCTCGTTTAATACGTGTTGTGAATTGCGCAGGACAAGGAGAGGCAACACGCTCACATCGGGATCATGGTGGAATATGGAATTGCCCTGATGAGCAAGCTGGATGGCATCAACCGGCATTCCTTTAACAACTTCCGCTTGCGCATCGGTAAGTGCGCCTTGTGACGGACGTGAACGCCGCAGCTCCCTGCAAATGCAGGGGGGGTAGGGTGTCTGAGCTGAGCTGCTGAGTGCTGTGCAGCCCTTCTTGGCACTGCACACAGGATTTGGATTATTATAAAATGCTGACTGGCCAAGGGCAGTGTCGCCTGCTCCGGCTTTTTAAATAGCTGAGCTCCTTCAGGGATGGGCTTTTCTGATCACTGGAGGGAGCAAGATGAAGACTGGAGATGATGAGTTTGGGGAAAATGAGAAGTGTGGATGAAGAGTGAAGTACTCTGCTATGAACGGTTGGCTAAAGACAGTCGTTATACAAATAGTTATTTCTATATGTTAAACCTCAAGAATTTTGCTGTGCTGTGAACTTTGTCCTAGCTCTCTCAGACTTCCCATTTGACAATGAATGAGTCACTTCACATCTCCTGAGCCTCAGTGCTAGTATTTACAGAACAGTGGTAATACAGATTGGTAGAAACATGTGCAGGGTTAAGCTCTGGGTTGTTTGTGGCGTTGCTTTTTTCCCTGAAGCCCATGGCTTATGGCTAATAACAAAGGTAGGTATCACGTAACTTCTTCCTTCAGCAATGACATGTGCTTTTGGTTATTCTAAGGGATAAATCATGGCCCTGTGATTGCTGGTGTGATCGGTGCCCGGAAACCTCAGTATGATATCTGGGGCAACACTGTCAACGTTGCCAGCCGCATGGAGAGTACGGGGGAACTTGGGAAAATCCAGGTAAACAGAGCAGCCTTGGAATGTCCAGAAATTACTTCTAATTGGGTTTAGGGTTGGGTTTTTTTTGTTTTTTTTAATGTGAATCATTAGAAGAATTTCACAAGAGTTTCTAATTCTTTTCACACAAAGGTCACAGAAGAAACAAGTAAAATACTCCAGGAGTTGGGATATTCATGTGAATGTAGGGGATTCATTAATGTCAAAGGCAAGGGAGAACTGAGGACTTACTTTGTTTGCACCGAGACTGCCAAATTCCAAGGTATGGGACTGAACTGAGGCTGCAGTGAAGTTAATCGCAATAGAACTGCCTCCCTTCTGTGAAGACTTAGAATTTCCCTCCTTATGTGAAGGACTTTAATCTAAAAACATATATATATACTACTACTATTTCTTCTACATCTCAAGAAAAGAGAGTGGTCTGGGTTTTTTTACATTTTGTTTTTTTACATTTTTTTTAAATTGTTATTCTTTTTTGAAAGAGGAGAAGTTGTGCAAAGTTGCTAGAAGACACAACCACCCATCTGAAAAAAAACTACCTTTTCCTGAAATAACCTGAGGATTTAGCTGGAAGTGCCAGAAAGCATTTTCAGCTAGTTCCTTTCCCTGCCTGCACTGTGGGAGTCGTAACAGCTCCGGTACCAAGATGGGTGGATGCACTAGAGAACTCACTGCCGCCTTACAGCGCTCGCTGCGTCGCTCTGTCACGTGCCTGCTTCAGGTATTGCCTTTGTCACAGACGGGAGATGGTGCTCTGGGCACTGCCTCTCCTGCTTTTAATGCTGGACAGACTTCACTGCAGAAGATGGATCAGTGATGGAAAGAGGAAGGCGAGTAAACTCAAATACATCATGTGATAATTGTGCTGAGCTCCTTTGGAAAACCAAACTTACTTGCACAGCATTGGATCGCTTTTTCTTGTCTCTGCCTCCTCCACAGCAGTACCTTGTATTACGCAAATGTTTTCATGACCAATAACTACTCAGAGAGAACTTTCTTCTAGTTCAGTGTTTACATTGTATTACATGTTCTCCTTTGTATTTCTGGCTTCTACATTTAGTATCTGCATGAACATTTAATGCAGTCACAGAAGAGGTGGTCTTTAAAATTCTGGCTTTAAAAGTCAAAAAATAGACCTGATGTTGAGGAGCCCTGAGCACCTGCAGTTTGTCTGGCATGCTTGGCTGGGCAGGGTCTGGCAACAGCTCGTGTCGCCGACACCCAGCTGGAATTCTGCACGCTGACTGCGTTCCTTGGGGGTGCTTATGGAAGAAAAAATAGTCTTTTGAAAAAATAAAGCTTTGAATTGTTTAGAAACTGAAGAACAGGACTAATAAGATACTATTAGAAACCGTATCAGGTACTGTATGAACAGAACTGCATCTAAGGTGGGTTTGGGGTTTTTTTTCCCTATTCTTGTTTCTTCAGTTTGTCTGGCCACTGGCTGCCACATGCACCTTTTAAATGCAATGCAGCTTATGAAACAAATTGGTTTGAAGGTTACAAAAGGGTGTATGGAAAAAACATATTCATAATGGAAATGTTTCAGCAGAGCCTCAATACTGGAAGTATGTGTAGAGCATTAGTGACAAGATCACAGAAAACGACTTGCTCAATGTTAGTTTAGTTTGTGAAGTTTTTAAGCTCTTAATGGTTTTTGCTAATTTCTAAATTAGCCTTTTTCTACTTACTGCAATCACTTAATCAGTTTTCTGTTGGTGGAGATGATAGTATTTTGTAAGGCTAACATCCCGTGCCTAATTAAGTGTATTAGCTTAAGGATGAATTTGACCCCCTGCCCTTACACCCACCACGTGTAGTATGATTAACCACAACAGTGATTAACAAGTTCAACATCTGTTTGGTTAAGCCTTACTCTTCTAAAAAACAAAGCAGCATCTACTAATGCTTCTGGGTTTAGTACTAAACCGCACTGGAAAAGTGTTTAACAAGCAGTCCTGTGCATCACTGCCGCTTTCTAATTACTGTGTAATTTCTTTAGAAGATTAAGTGACTATGTTTCAAGACAGGAACAAATTTAATGTTGTCCAACGGTGGATTAAAAATTGTGCTCATAGCCATGTCAATTTGGTAGGTCAAAACTGTGCATGTAGGAGTCTCCGACAGAAAATACCACAGTAACAAAACTTAGTTTGAGGTTGTCTAGTTTATGTGTGGACTCTGCTGAAGAAGGACGTTTCATACATGGTGTCTTGTCAGTGTAAGGTCAGTGTTGTAGGTGAATAAACTTACACACAGCTTTTGCTACTCTTGTATGTTGTGTATTTGTAGCAACAGATGCTCAGCAAGCATTTGTTTTGAGATATTTATTGTTTTATAAGGACCATACATGTGTCAAAGGCTCTTTTCAGCAGTCGTTGATGTCATGTTAGGTAGTGACCCTTTGCCTCATTAATATGTTTTGAAAAGTGTCTTATGCCTATAACTAGAGCTGGCTCTGAAGTGTTTCTGTTCGCCGACCTCATAGAATGTAGATTTGTGTTATCTACGAAAGAAAATTCACTGTCTCTAACAGCATTTTGAAATGCTTCTGTTTACACTGTCTTTCCTGTCAGGCTAGTAACTTGCTTGGGCGTAACTTCAACATAACCTTGTTGACAGAAGTGGTATGAAGAGCTGTAGCTTTCCAACTGGAAGAAGTAGGTGTCTGGTGCAGTTTTAGAAGGACACTGCACTTGCAGCGCTCATTCAGTCTGAGTGTACTGTGCAAAGCATACTTGAGAAGTCAGAAACTGAGTGGGATAAAAAGGAGGTTGTACCTGAGGATGACTTTCTCATTTCTCATCAGAGCTGCATGAGATATATTCAACCATGAACAAAGTGCAATGTAAGAAGCAGCTGTATTTAAATAACTGTTTTCAGCAGCCCTTTTGAGTGTGAACTGTGAAATTTAAGATTGAGGAAACAATCTTGTTAGAAAAATCTTCCTTACAGCATTATTGTTAAACTGGAAAAAATGGCACTGTATCTCACCTGAAGAGCTAATAACATCTTGAATTAGCAATCTGTTTTAAAGAACAAACTTTTGTTTTTACCATTAAATAAAAAACTTCCTGAAACTTCTTTGGTTTTGCAGTTATTTTAATAAAGATCCCCATGAAAAGGAGGCATATTTCTTAGACCCCCTCTAAAGTTAATGAGCTTGGTTTTACTCCTAAACTCAGTATTTATTTTTTTAAAATGTAAGTGGAAGATATGTAGAATGACATACTTACATTCAACAGCTAAAGAATAATTTCAGTACTCAGTTTTCTGTCATCTGTAGCCTTCTACTGCACTGTATGAAAGCTGACAGAAAATAGGGTGCTATAAGAATGAGCCAATAATGCTTTGGCTGGCACAGGTGCTGGGCATCTTGTCTTTTCTTGTAGCACAAAAATGACTTAATGGAAAAATTAATTCCCTGGAGTAGTATTTCAGCTGGAAACTGAGAAAAAATTCTAGTGGTAACTTTATTAGGAACTATTCTGAGCCAGCTGAAACTACTGGACAAAAATCCAGGTTGACAGTTCTATCTCGTTGACTTGTGAAAGTTAAAAACAATTAAATAACCACTTCTGCAGCCATATCTGCAGGGAAGGAAGGGAGTGTGGCCATAAGATTGGGGGTAGAGGGTGGAATTCACCATTATGCTTTGTCTTTAAGTTACTTCTGACTTCAATTCCATCCTGCTGTGCCCATGAGCCAGTCACTGCGGGAGCCACAACATCGTTCCTGTTCTGAGTCCAAGGTTGTACTGGAACCATGGGATAAAAAGTAACATTTAAAAGTACTGCAGGCTGCCTGTGGGAGGCTGTCTGCATGGCACGGTGGGGCTGTGTGACAGTAACGGGGAAGCCCAGGGAAGAACCTGCTTGCGCAAGTCACTGGCTCCATCTGCAAAGCTGCAGAGGGGCCAGAGCTGGCTGGAAGCTCTGCTGTCAGGCCGCTACCCCTGCAGCTTTGGTGACCAGGGAATTGACTTCTAATGCTACGTGGTTTCCAAATATGTGCTCCTTTCTGATAAGCAAGCCTAAAAGCATTTTCCAAATAGTGATTAGTAATACCTCCAAGAATTGTCTGTGTCTGTGTCTCAGAGCTGACTGCACTGTATTAATGTGGTGGTTTTACTCCCTGGCAGCAAGTGGGTTTGTTAGTCTAGCCTTATTGCTGTGGTATGTTTCTGAGCTTGCCCACGAGTTTTAGAATCCTAGGAGCAGATGGCACTGAGTTTCTCTAACAGCAGATTCAGCCACGTTCAACATCTCACGAAGCTGATCTTTTGATAATTCATCAGGCTACGGCAGTTTTATTTAAAAAGTTTATTTCACTTCCTCATGATCACAGGAGTTGCACAGTAATTGTAAAAAGGGAAACTTGCATGTTCAGATACTACTGATTTTTGTCCCCATCAGATTCAGAATCTATACACTGCTTTTAGAAACTCTTGGTTGAGTCCCTGCACCAGACATAGGCACATCTTCACCTACGCTTTGACTTTTCCAGACACTTAACCTAGGAAAACAGGAAGGCTGCAGAGATGCGTCAAAATAATAAGGAATGCAAAACGAATAATTTAGTGGCTTTGTGAAGTGCCTCATAGAAGTAACTATAATACAAACCATTCCATTTCAAATGTCACCGGCCACAGAATTTGATAAACAGAATGAGTTTAACACACAATATCTACCTGCTTGGTGAATGCACCTGAAGGAAGGTTAGCTGGTTCCTAAACAGAATCAAACAAATGGCTGTAAACTTAACCCAAGCTTCAGACTGTAACTGGACCACACTCATTGTCAGGGATGGTGACAGTCTTTTTAGGTTCTTGGAAGTCTGAAAGTTCACAACAGATACCAGGTCAATTAGCATACATAACTTTTACATGAAAGAAATGCATACACAATAGAGTACTCCTAAAGTCACTTGCTATTTAAGCAGACACTCCCGAGTTAGCTGTACGTTCTGTAACAGTCCAAGAGAAGATTGTTTCAGTTGGTTCTGTTACACAGCCTCTCTTGTACAGTGCTATGAAAAAGGAAACAGTAATTTTGAAGTTGAAATTTCTATAGCAGTTTCCCTGGAGAGGTAAGTAAGTTCCTGAAGTAATCCTGCTCTTTTCATTAAATAACATCTTAATTGAAACTTTTTAAAAACCACAAATTGAATTTGTTCTGTGAATTACATTTCTTGAAAGGCAATTGTTACCTGCCTGAAGGATTGGCGACAAACACTAACTCGGGGTGTGCTTTTACCATTCATGTGCCACAAGGGGGGGGATCTGGTTCTGGCACTCAGGATTTTTCCCCTGACCTGACTCCTTAATCCAGCAAAAACAGTAGTGGTTACTTTTGGCTGGAGTAGTTGAGTCAATTTACAGAGCACAACTGCTGCCCAAATTAAGCAAAAGGCGTGCACAGCCAAAAGCTTGGATGTCCTCATTTTAGCATGTAACTCTTCTCTTGGAACTTCACACTAAATGGAAAAACTAAAGTTGAATGCATGGCCAAGCTTTAAGATTTGGCAGTACTGAAAAATGAACAGTAAAATAACTACTTGAAGGTAGTTGAACCAAAGTTCCATACAGCCAAAAGATTAATTTTTGGAGTGAGACCAAATACAGCAACTTTCCATTAGAAATGGGATTTTAAAAAAGAAGAACTGAAAGCTGGAACTAAGTTACTGCAAGTTCTACCACAAACCAGTCTAATGATGTGCAGCTGCAGTTTTGTTTTAGTTGAACAGAGGCTAGGATAAATTTGTGTGTACTCACCCTCAGTCAAATCCACCCAGCTGTCTTCTGTATCAGGTAAAGGAACTGAAATCCCCATTGCTTTCCGGATTCCATAGGTACTGACAATATCACCTGGAGTCACTTGTTGTGCAAGTTCTTTTAGGTTATTGGTTACTCTCTCCGCTACAAAAGATAAGTGGATGTATTTCTATGCTATATAGATGTGTGTGTGTGTATATATATATATGCTATATACACACAAAATTGCCGAAACAAGCCCTTCGCCCTCTGTGCAGTTTAATTATTTAAGTACAAATGGAACTATGTTAAATAATGTTTCTGCAAGTTCTGTTGTACTGTGTGCAATCACCCAAGACATACTGGGAACTACAGAAGAGATGGTTAAGAAGAGGAGGAGGAAAGAAGTAGCTGCTGACCAGGGCTTGCTGCCCTCAAGAAACACCAAAAGGTAAAGAGCAAGAATCTACTGATATGTGGGTCACACTAATGCAGCAGCTGGGAGAGCTCTGGGGGCACCCACATAGCAGTTGTGTAGCTGGCTTTCAGGATTCAGCATTTTATTTTGTATATAAATTAGAGAAACTGTTCTGGCTGCTACAAATGTGGTTTTCCTTCAAGAAGGAAGCTGTAAGTAGTTAAACTTTTTAAGAAAGGTAATGTTTGATCTGGTTTAGACTTGATAATATTTCTCCAATAACAGGGAATTTATCAGCTGGAGGTGGTTGTTACAGAGCACGTATGCTGCAGTTGATACTGCACAAGTTGGTTCTACCTGCAAAAGGGACACCCTCTGCACACAGGCCTGGCTTATAAAGCCTGTGTTAGTGGCAACCTTCTAACTGACCTGTGAGACAAGAAGCTTTGCTCAGTGTATGACTGGTATGAATTGGTACAATAAAATGGGCTGATACCTAGATCACACATGGAATAGAGCTAGCTTTAAAATAACAACTTAGTTCAGCAACCCCTGTTCAAATCGTGGAGTTAGAGGTGTTTGGCTTTTGTCTGCCCCAGGGCATAGCCACGGCTCCCAGTCAGGTCTAGGGAAATGTATTAAGAAAGAGGAAATACTTGCAATTAAGGTTCAAAAATTTCATCTGACTTTACATACAAAGAAATTAATCCTCTAGGCCTATCAGGGCACATATTCTGCACCGTAAGTGTTAAACATTTGTCTTTCATGGTGGTGACATAAGTTGGGACTTTCCACAAGAATGATCAGAAAAAGGGTACTTACCCAAGTGCATCTCTCTGTAAGATGGACTCAGAAGACAAATCATATTAGGGGGGGGCTTTGTGCTTAGTCGTTCATTCTGAGCATCCTGGAGTTCTCTCAGAAGCTTTGTTGTTTCATCAAGCTTCCTCTGGAAGATTTCGGCCTCTGTTTAAAAGAAGAAAAGAAAGCCCTATATTGTAAGATAGTGTATTTCCTTACATGATGATAAAAAATATGGTCAGGCTAACTGTGCAAAGGGACTGAGAAATTGAAACAGTTACAGACATTATCAGAAGTGTAAGTACCAAGAGAACTCACCCTCAGAATCAAACTCCTCTACAGGCATGCCAAAGTTTGTAACTGCTTTTAGCGCTGTAAGTCTGTCATTATTGGCAGAGTCCAGCCTGGCAGCAATATCAATTTCCATGATCTAAAAAAAAGCAGCAAGTAATAACTTAAGATAATCATCAAATCTAATACTCAGGTCAGCCTTGAAACATCAAAACTGTTTGGAGGTAATCTGAACACAAACTTAGTTAAAGTTACTCAGCTCCACAAAAAAGAGAACATAAAGAGGGAAAGCTGAAAAAGACACCCTGTGAAACTTTTACTGTTCTACAGTTCCTCAGTTTAGTGTTCTATTTCATACTCAAATAGAGAATGGCAACTGCCAAAAACAGTGGGGGCAGGTGCAAATCATATAGCAATTTAAGAACAGCATCCCAATTGAAAAAAAACAAAACAAAACTCCCTGAGCTCACCTAAAGCAAGGCTTATCTAAACTGATTTAGTCTTTCTGAATGATTCTACATGGTTCTGCTGCAGCTAAAGATAAAATCTGAGGTCAAAATTCACATCCAGCCTTGGAACTGGCTGCACTGAAGGCTTCAAGAGAGCAGTCCTTTCCCTAGAGCTGCTGCTATGCTTTTTCTAACTGAACAAAGTTTGGCTGGAATGATTTGAGAGATACCTGGTGTGCCTACAGGGGGCACAAGGTGTTTGAGAGAACTTCTCAAAGATAGCTATGTATTGTGTGGTATTTTAGACTTGCATTCCAGGTTCATGTTAAACCAAATCAGATTAAGACAGGAATAAAACAGCTACAGCTGTCAACCAGAAGATCTAACACACAGTTAAAGAATCACGAACAAAAATGGGTAAGAATTTACTTCCAGTTCTCTTGCCATATAGTCTCATTTAAGATCTGGAGATTCATACTCTCCAAACACCTACAAAATAGCACATTGTTGTCACGAGTCACATAGTGTGTATTTACAGCTTGTCAAAGTCTCAGTGTAGCTACACAGTCCTCACAGCTGTAGGCAGTTTTATAACTGCGGTTAGACAGGTTGGTTAGAGTAGTTAATTGATACAGAAAAATTGTACCTTTATGTCTTTTATTGCATCACTTCTTTCATGTGGGCCTTCAGCTTCCTCTAATGGCTGAATAGAGAAAGGATTTTTAAAGAAAGCATTAAAATTTTTATTTTTTTTTTTAAGTTTGAAGCAAAACCTTACAAAATGCAGTATTTTCAATGTTATGAGCTTTCTCCTTAAACCAAGTTACAAAGTAGCTATTTTTAGAGGGCCTTCTTCAGATATGAATGTTTACTAAAATACATTTTTACAGCACACATCATATTGCTCATTGCAAAGTCCACATCAAAGATTATTTACTGGGGGGGAGCGGGAAGAAAAGGAAGGATGATTTTTAGAGGCTAAAATGTCTTCTGTTTCTATACATAACTGTATCTCTCTTAATACTTGCAACAGGAGCAGTTGAGCTCTGTGTGTGTCACTACTGGGTACTAGAAAAGAGGTAAAATTATTAATGCTATATTTCTAGTATTAATGGAACTAATATTTGACCCACTAGTAAAAGGCTATGATCTGTTTATTTCAATAGTTTACACTGATGTGAAACTCAAATTGAGATTTCTAGTTAACAGGAACCGTCTTGTGGAGATTTTCAGCTAATTCTTGGATTGTCAATTCAGGTAAGATCATCAAATCAGCCCCTTTAATTCCAGTCATGTTTGGCATATACAGGCACTGAAATCTCCTAACAATTTGAAGAGTAGCTGTTTAGTATTTTAATGCAACAGATGTTTGAGTTTAAAAGCACTGCACCAAGTAAAAGAAAAAAGTAGTTACTAATTCTTCTGAACTAAACAGTGGCTGCTAGGAACATGAGAAACTTTTCCTGGAAAGAAGAAAGCCCACCCATGATCACCTGATTTCTAAACTACTGGTTATTAGTATTTTCTCACTAAATGGAACAGAAGCTAATGCTAACAGGAGTGGAAGAGTACACAGCAAAACAAGGTGTGACTATCTACAGTATTTTGTTAATTTTCATGTTTCACTAATTAACAAAGCAGAATAATCGCTTTTCAGAAAATCCATCTACTGGTAACAACGATCAGTCTTTCAAATGTCTCTAATTAAAAGGGAGCCCGTTAATAGGATCAGCACCATCTTCCTTTAGCTTTACAGCTTGAGCACTAAAACAGAAGACCAGATGGTACACAAATCCACTCTTACCGCTTCTAGTTCTCTGAGAGCTCTAGAATGTCCTCCTTTAGTTAGAACATCAAGCAAACTATCAGCCATTAAGAAAGGATAATCTTGTGATTTCATCAAAAAATCATGAATACTGAAAGATCAAAAGATAGTTAGGGTAACTACTTTCATACCAAACATTCAACGGAAAAAAGTTACGTGAAGTCAAAACCACTATGTATGAAAATACAAAAAGTAGCACAGATCTAAATGGTTTGCTTTAGTTAAATTATCCATGCCTTTTGTAGCTGAGATTCATTCAGATTCCCAACAAAAACTAAAAAGCTAGGAAAAATATAGTGCCTGGGGCATCTGGATCAAACCAAAAGCAAACTTGCACAGGCGCTTAACATTTGCATTTAAGTATTCCCACATTTCACATGAATTTACACCACTATGTATTCTATTTTTGAGATTCTCATAAAACAAAAGAACTTCAAGCCTGAAGTTTTTATAATCAAGATAGTAACAATGAGAATTAATTATCTTTACTACATAATAAAAAAAATCAAGGAGTACACATGCTTCTTAAGAAGGAACTCAGGAATTGCTATCTCTGGGCTTTGACCTGCTTTGACATTCTAATTTGGTCAGTATTTGACAGTAACAAAGATGCATCTCGTGCAACACAGTAATTAACATTAAAAAGTCCAGTTTGTATAAATATTTGTACCACTGAACTTTCTTCTGGCTTTGAAGATGAGCCCTATAGAGTTAGTCATAAATGTAAGTGCATTTTAGACTGGGTGTTTGTCTCTATCAGTAGCATCAAGATCCTTCAATCTTGGCTACCTTCACTTTGCAGGCAAGTTCTCTTATTAAAGGATTTATTTCTTATAAATAAAGAAATCCCAGTAGGCTATAAAGACAGCAGTGACATCATTCAACAGCAAAGACAAAGCCCACGCTGCAAAGTTGCACATAACTGCTTCTGTACATGAAAACTGTCACAGGCATCCTAGTTGTTTAATTACCTGAAAGATCCCTGATTAGAGTCTTCCCCATATGTTGAATAGATTAAGTCAGAATCTTCTTTGCTTATGTTGGCAAAAGTAGAATCGTATGTTGGAGCATAGGAACTATAGGGTCCATAATTCAAGTATGTCACTAAGGAATAACAACAGCATTAATTACTACCTCTGATACGCATGTATCAGATAAAAATGAGAAGGTGCTGTGAAACAATCCCCCCTAAAAAACTTTTAGGAACATCTTTCTTATGGTGAAATCAAGCTTTCACACAATACCATCTGTTCACACTATAACATCTTTTAGTAACAGCTACATCAAATGCATTTTTATTTACAACTGTTTATTAACAATACTGTATGCCTTAAAACAACAGGAAAATTTAGTCTGGTGACAGTAGCAGGTTCTTAGGCTTCCCACTATGCTCTTTCAAAGCCAGCAAAAACCTCTATCTGGCAGAGTTCCTCTCCTCAGTATAGATGGAACATTTTATTAAACACACCTCCCCTTTTGTATGTGTAAATTAAGCCGGACTTTGCTGTGTGCTGTTTAGTTGTGTGACAGATACATGCAATAATGTGCTTCATCATTAAAAAAAGCCCCTAAGTTCCAAACCATTTGTGTGCTAGTAATGAGATCAACATATTGTGTTTATATAAGCAGAAGGATTTATATTTTTCTAAAAAAAATCCACACTTACCTGGAGTAACCTTGTTTCTTTTATCTTCTTTAAACCCTTGTAATGTATTAACTCCCGACTGAAGTCTTCCTGCTGTCATACCCAGCTTTACATGGCAGTAACCTGGTTCTACAACAGGATATATCAAAATAGAGAAATAAGGAAGACATAGTTCAGACACAGGAAGATGTCCAAATTTATTCAATACTTGTAGCCAGAAACTTCAGAATCAACAGAATACAACTCTCAAAATGTTGTTTTCCTTTCCTAATGCATCATACTAAAGACTGTGTGTAGTCAAACACGAATCCAGACCAAGGAAGTGGTAACAAAACAGTTAGATTTAGAAGATTTAACCTAAATGTTAGGTTTTTACTATCAGTCTTCCTCCTTCCTGTCCTCCCCTAACAGAGGCTGTAGCATTAAATAGGATCTGATCTGTAACACGGAAGGCCAGGCTTTATTTTTGCTGACATCTCCTACTGCATAAATAAGGGGAAGGGAGCAGTCAAGCTTTAATCTTGGTTTCTGTCTGTTCTAGACATAGCCAGTTCAGCTCTGTAATGAGCTGGCAGATAAACAGTCAAGCACCTGCACTCTTCTAGCTAGTGGTACCACATGGATGGCACTGACATGACAAAAGGATCTGGGACCCAGACAGTTCACAGTGGCCAATTGTGGAACATCTGTGACCTTTTGGGTCAGCAAACACTGCACTCTGTACATGGACCTGACTTAAGGACCGTCCAGAAATTAAGTGTGCCCAGGTATACAGCAGGTGGTCTCCTCTCCAATGCCAAAAGCTTTCTCTTGCAGCTCCCACAAACAACTGACACAAGAAGTAGCAAGAGCCACTGAAGGCTCCCTCCAGCTGCTCCTGACAATGGCCACAAGTGGTCCCCATCTCTGTGCTCCCTCAGCTGCAGCTTTTTAAATCCAGACCTTTATCAGACTGTGAAGAAGCATTTGGTTCTTGGCCAGTATTTGCTGACCTGCCCCAGCATAAAAAACTGCAGGCCAGGCAGGTGAAAGGGGCTTGCTACCTGAATCATGCCAACTTACCTCCTGCAGTAAGGTCGACTGGATTGAGAAGGCCCAGAGTTGTTGTACCATCTGGTTTTCTTCTTTCAAACTCACACTGAAATAAAGTTAGACTATTTTAATTTACATATAAGTTGAAATTCATAGTCCTTAACCTAATAGAAACATCTAATGAAGCCATCCTATCCATAAGAATCAGAAAAGGATTTGGAAAGATCAGTGAGACTCACAAGTAAGTGCTGCTCTAACTTTACTTTCACTAACTTTATTATTGTTATAAGGTATTAAGAAATTATGGCAAATATTAACATATCTGCAGAGGCTAAGAGATTAAAGATGTAATTCATGTAGAACGTTAAATGGTCTCACTATTACCAAACTGTGTTCCCTCTCCTGTAACATCCATTACATTTGATCATGTATGTGGCTGTTTCAGAACTATAGGGGGTTTTGCTGGTCACATTTGAAATACTTTTTTGAGGTTCCTACTAATTCATCTTTCTCTACTACTTAATTTCTGAAAATTAAGCTGAACTTGCTCTGCTGATGAAATTCAGCACACATTCAACTGATAAGCCTTATTTTTAACCTTACAATGTTACACAGGTGATGAGTTGTGTACAGTTGGGTAAAGTGTAGCAAAAGCACACCTGACATTTTGACTGACAGAGGATGCCAAGACTGGTTTATGACAAAGTGAAAGGAGTTGCCAAATAGACCAAGATTTACCTGGCTGTTTGCGAGTCGCCTCGTTAACTTTCCTCCCGATTCTCTAACAATACGATCGATCTGCTCTTGTTCCTTTTCCAAGCTATTGTTTCGTAATTTGTCTTCCAGTAGATCTTTGTCCTTCCTGTGAACAAAACACACACAACTTGATTACTTACTTGAACAGACAGATTTAACAGACACGAATTGGCTAAATAGCATGGAAGGATACTGTGAAGAAACTGGTTTGCCAGCTACGCAAACTGGTTTTGTAGACAGAACAGCTAACAACACCACCACCACAATGACTGTATTTTACATCGTGGGGGAAAATATGTGACGAAGATTTAGATCAGGAAATGCTTTTTTATGTTAGTAACTGTAAAGGTCTCTGTGTTTATCTCACTTCAGCCACACTGATGTCCTGGCTTAGCAAGTTGCTGAATTTTATGTCATCACTCCCACAAACCTAACAAGGATATTTTTGGTAAAATAAAATATTAGCTACTCTGAATTTTAATCTGAGAAAATAAAGTCACTACTATCTCGGAACACTGAAAGGGTTATTTCTAGATAACTAAGACATTTCAGGAAGTATACAGTCTGTAGCTATGCATTTACATCTTTCAAATGCAACTGTTACACACACACACTAAAAAAAAAGGTATTTGAAATTGGCAATTTAAACATTTTGGTACAAATAATTCTATGGTCATGTTTGCAAGTCTTCTCCAAAACAATACTACTTATGTGAAATAGACACTAAAATAGAAAATAATTGAAGGGATGGAGTTGATGAGCAGTATAGGGTTACCTACATTAAAAAACGAAGGTATTATTTTTTAGAATCATAAGATTCTAAACTTATTAAAATCTTTGGTATATAAGGGTGCTTTATATAAATGTTGCTTCCTTGAGATGAAGAAGTCTTAGTGTGTACCAGAAAGAGAGAAACCCAAACCCAATGGTCCCTAAAAGTTATCTTGCTTCAGCAGCATTTAAGGTGTATCCTGTAATTGTTATTGAGATAATACTTCACTTTTTGTGTTCTTTGCTAGGTGTTTTGAATGCTTTGGTGTCACCATCCACAGGTTCTCTGTCTTTCCCAGGACCATTTTCATCTTCCCCAGTTTGCTGCAGTTCCGTCTTGTCCTTCTGCTTCCTTGTCTTCTGCAGGTCAGCCATGAATTCTATACTTTGTTTCAGGCTTTGAATTCTCTCCTAAAAAACACGAGAACCCTTTTATTTCCTGTTTAAATTAATCTTTTTGAAACCTACCCATGAAGGATGACGTTTTTTTCAGTTTGTTCTTTCTTATACTAGCAAATATAAAGGCAGTTTAGAAAATGAAATCTTAAATCCAGACATTTCTTCAATAACTGATCTGGTAGCAGTACTAACGCATGAGCCTTAAAACAATGTATTATTTGCATTCTAATATGTAAGCATTTGACAAATATTAAGCAAGTTTTCATTAATTTTCAGGAGATTCTTGTAAGAAAAGTAGAACGAAAGATGGATCAAGAGGGAGGAAACTTATTTTTTAGTATTTTGTTATGTATTTTCTCTTACCTGGCTAAGTATCTTCATCCCTGAGTGCAGCAGTTTTTTTGCAGCTTTGTAGTAAATGGTGTCTGGTTTGTTGTAAATCATTGCATTAGTACACATCAGTTTGAAGTTGTCCTGTACAGACATTAATAATTTTGGAATGAAAGTTAAAATGTTAATAGTATGCCGTATTAAAATCCTTGTTGCAAATACAGAGTGTGGAGCTTTAGAGGAAAAGAACTTCAAAGAACATTTTTAAAAATCTATTTAATTAAAAATTTAAAGAGAAATGAGCATGTAAATTGAAGTCTCAAAATTAGCACCCCAATGAACACCCTGAAAATATTCTTAAGTGTTCAGTATTATTTGTAGTTTTAAAAGTTTTAAAGGAAGTCCTCTTAGCTAAAATTACCCATTTCCCTGACCAATCAGAAGTCATTAAAAGAAAAACAAACGGAACCAGCATATAAGACAGAAAAACTGCAATTCAAAGTTAAATCATTATATGTTTCAGCTAAAACAAAGATAAAAAACCAGAAGTGTTTTTTACTTGCAGAACTTACTTGCTCAGAAAAAACCAAACAAATAAACAAGAAACATTTCTTCAGGCAGAAGCACTGGCTCTTTTGACATCTTCATATTCTCATGAAACACTTAAGTCAATTGAGTATAACAAGTATCTGTAGTCAAAGTAAAATGTACAGCATTACCTTTAATTCTTCTATGGACTGGTACCCATTGTTCTTGATCTTCTCTTTCATGGTGCTAAAATCCATTGGGTTTTTGATGATCATGGAATAGCCAGGGGCAATAAAGTCAGTCACAGGAAATGAAAAGAAAGAACTTGGATCCTTTCTGTTAAGAAATGAAAAGACAGTTTTTTATGCTTCAACTTATAATGAAGAACATACTGACCTTGGAATTAAATAGAAAGGATAGGACTAAGGTGAAAAGGAATCAAAACCAGAAAGGTAGAAATGGCTTGTGTCAGCATAATCTTTTGCTTTTGAAGGTAGAAAAGATCCTGTAAGTAAACCCATATACAAAAAAAAAGTGCTACAAACATGTTTCAGAAGTTAGTTCTACCTTTTGATAACAACCTGTGATCCCAAGAAGATTAAAACCCCAATTTTTAGGTTTTGGCTTTTGAAAAGTGGCTTTATATTATAATTAAGTACTGAAAATTAAAGGGAACAAATGTCATAAGGATGTATACTTGTCATTTGCTTACACTGAAATTAACAGAAATGAAATCTTGTTGCTAGAAGTTGTGATAGAACACATTTATTTATGATTATGTTAACTTTCAGGTTACATAAAGTGGATAATTTCTTTTACGTTAAACTTCCTAAGACCTTCAGTGATCTCTGAGACATATTGATGTTCCTGGGTGCTTCTACCAGCATTAAAAGCAAATACAGTTGGTTGCTATTTTCTCCTTAGGATCAGGCTTAGTTGATAAGCTGGCAAGAGTCTCTCCTCCAGAACCACTGGTTTTTTTTTTGCTTTTCACTAAACTCTAGTGTGAGACTGGCCTCCTGCACATTGGTGAAACCATTGGCATTTCAGGCCTTTTTCCTGAGGCTTACTTATGACTTGCAGATTTCTACTGCCAGTTGCTAAGTCACTACAGAAGAGTGAGAAGCGTTTTGCAAGACGTGCTGCAGAAGCACAGAGCGCAGATACTCTGCAACACTGCTTGCACAACAGCTGCCAACAGGGACAGGATTCAAAACCCAGGGGCTGTGTGAAGGTAGCCAAAACAAACACCCACGCTCTTGGAGAGCTGGTTGGTAGTTTCTCAAAATTTACGCCTTGAAATTTCAAGGTTAAGAGAAATCTCCTGAACAAAGGTTTAAGCTGAATCTGGTGACACGGGCAAAGGAAAAGATCTTTCAACCACTCTCATACATAGAGAAATTCTTAAAGCCAAGGAATATCATCTTAAACCACAGACTACTTGAAAGAACTGTGAACTCTGCAAATCTGACTGCTTAATCAAAAGACTCAAAAGAGAATATGGTCTAAGTTTTCAAGTGGGTACTTCCTTTTTATAGTAAATAACACTGAAAAGATGACAACTCAAGGTAGAGAAGTTTTGGCAAGTTCATTCCAAACTCTTGTGCCTCTCCAAATGCTTCTTAAAAATAAAGCATTGTGTTATTGGAAAATTACCTATTTTTGAAATATCTTAGAAGTACTTTAAATTGAAACTGGAGGTGTTTACAAGAAGCTTAAGCTGAGGAGAAGCTCTAAGCATGCCCTCTTAAACTTGTACGTAAATTCCTAAAATAGTCCTTTTAGCAATAATATTTTCACTTAGCTTTTTATACCTCTTCCCTTAATGTACTTTATTTTCATTTCATAGCTCTGAAAGCCTGTAGCACAGACATTTACCTCTGCAGCTGTCTCATGAGTTGATTCAGAGCTTCCTGAAGTGGTGTCTGCTCCACCTCTAGACCAAAAAGAAGTGTGGGGAGAAAGGGTGTGAGACATAACTGTCTGCAAGAGGTACTAAACTTCCAAGATATTAGAAATCACCTAAACAAAAACAATGCAACTCAAGAATTCATCATAAATGAAAAGAATACACTGGTAAAACCCACAACATGTATACGGGATCTACTTCTCTCTTACTTGACATTCTGCTCACTCTGATATAGGTACCAGATACCATTCTGCAAAAAAAGTATATAGTAACATAATTCCAGATTTTTGTATGAGATGGGGAAAAAGCACTAAGATGGCAAAAATATCAAGTGACTTCCTACAGGAAAAAAACCCAATAAAATGCGAGTCGATTAAAGAAAACTGCAATTAGCAGAAGAAAGGTTGGCTTTTTTTCTACCTTCCTGTTTTGATAAAGTACTTGTCAATGGTTTCTCTGGTGGCAATTCCAATCTGATGGGGGTCTGACATTTCATTTCCTGTTCTCCCTCACTGTCTGCATGGTCTCGATCTCGTTTCTTTTTATCCTCCTGGAGAAAGAAAGATTGTTATAGAAATTCGGAGAACCTGTAAAGCCAGCATTATTACTGTTTGTAATGCTCTCTGGATTTTTCAGAACAATAGCTTTTTAAAAAATACTTCCTATATCTTTAAAAACCTTGTATTCTTTATGTACTATCTCCATCTGCTGGAGAATAAAGTAATTCAGCTATACAATGCAATCTATCACAGAATCATCTCGTTAAAAACTGTAATGGAAGACCACTTACAGAATGACAGAAATGACTCTGCACAGAGAACTGTCTTCAGCAAATCCCCAAAGATGATTTTTGAAGGTTTTAGTAAAACTAGTAAGAACTACTCGGGTAATTTAAAATTAGAGGTACCCATAATGCTTCAAACTAACGTGGTATAGTTACTTACCACGTTAAGAAATCCAAGAGGGAACCAGAGGTTTGGTTTTTTTCTTTTTTAATAAATAAGTTGTAAAGTCTTAATTCTGTTTTATATAAATGGGTTTATTTAGACATGGAATTCCCCCGGTTTTTTTCCCATGTTCTTATGCTTGCCAATGTTGTCTGAAAGATGAGAATTTTCAGATTACTTTATTAATCTTTTTCTAATAAAATTACCTGGAGAAAAGGAATAATCAGAACTAATATACTGAGTTTGAATGCATTCCAATTTAAGGATACAATTTACAGTTGTATCTGTTCACCTGCTGGTGAACACTAGAGAAAGTTGAAGATTTTTTGTTGTGTGAGGTTTTGGGTTGGCTTTTTTTCTGAAATGCACTAGAATGAATACATACCTTGACTTTTCTCTTTCTTTTCTCCTTTTCTTCTCCAGGAACTTGTTTTTCTCCTTTCTTTCTCTTTTTCCTTTTTCTGTCCTTGTGTTTTTCATGTTCAGATTTGTCTTCATATAGGCTGGAATCAAGTCCTGCATTTCCAGTAGAGAGTTCGGCAACTTCACTTCCTCCAACTTTCAGCACCAGCTTCAGCGGCTTTTCTACGTATTCTTAAAACAGCAGAGAAATAAATAAGCCGTGTGAGTACCGCAGAAACCACGGTCCGATACTCAGCCCGAGTACCTCCTGTGCTCTGGCACAAGCTCTGCGCCGCCTCAGAGCCCTTCCCAAGGCTGGCACTACACCACAGGTCATTTTCTTTTCAACCCCTGCAGCCGCTTCTGCTTCTTCCCGAAACAGCCGCAGAGCCGCTGGGCCGAGCCCCGGAACCGATCGATCCACGGCACCCCCCGCCCCGGCATCACCGGCAGCACGAAGGCCGCGCTCCCCGCCGCCGTTCCCCGCACAGCCTCAGCTTCACCCTCAGCTTCTCGAACCGCCCCGGCGGGTGGGCCCGGCCGGCCAGCGAGGGCCCGCGCCTACTTTGGGGCCTTGCTGCCCGAAAGCCCTGGGCCCACCCACCCTCGTAGGGGTGCTTGTCCGACTTGTGCTTTTTGTGCTTCTTCCCCATGGCGGCTGCGCCCGCCCGGGCAGGCCTCGCTGCTGCTACGGAGACCAGTCCCGCCGGCGAGAGGAAAGAAGGCGGTCGCACTCGCGGCCGCGCGGCTCCCCCTGGCGGCCTGGAGGTACGATGAGCCTCGCGGCGACCTGCGCAGGCGCAGAGGGGCCGCCGGCGAGCGGCCGGTGGTTGAGGTGGCCGGGACGGCTCTGTCCCGGTGGCGAGAGCTGCGCCCATGAGCGGGGGTTCGGGCGGTTTTCTGTCGTGAGCAGCCCCCTCAGCCGCGCCGGGCCCTGCCCGGCCTGGGGGGTACGTCGGCCGGCCCGGCCTCGCGCCTCGGGCAGTGCTGCCTCCTCAGGGCTCTCGCGGCTCCTCGCGCTGTGTCTCCTCGAGCTCTATCCTCCCGCAGCCCCCTCGCGCTCTGGTCCCTGAGAGCCCTTCGCGCTCTGTCCTCGCGCTCTGTCCTCTCGCATCCCCTCGAGCTGTCCCCTCAGAGTGCCGCCAGTGCGCTCCCTCCTGCTGCCCTCGCTCCCTGCCCTCAGCCGGGCTGCACCTGCGGCCCTGTCCCTCTTGTCCTCCGGCTCTGGGACAGCGCAGCGTTTCAGTGGCTTCAGTCGGATTCGGCCTAAATGCTCCTGTGCTGCGGAATCTCCCCTGCCGTGGCTGTAAGTGCCAGAGGACATGTGTTACATCCATAGTGTACATTGCACCCGACTGGACACAAAGGGGGCTGGAGGGTTGCCCACTGCCTGGCTGTGCTGTGGAGCTGTGACCTGGCCGGGCAGAGATCCAGCTTGCAGCAGACCCCCGCTCAGGGATAAAAGCCACTAGCATTGGCGCACTAGTCCCAAAGTTTGAGAATGTGGGCCCAAATTTGTACCAGTGGGAAGAGCTGAGGCTGTGTGTGCCTGAGGAAGGGCAGGGGGTCTGCGGAGGTACTCTGTCATCTGGACAAGATGTAATGCATCTTGAAATTTAACTTCCCTAAAGTTTGGAGCGCAAATATAAAATGCATTTATTTCAATAGAGATGCTTTAATTTTATTCCTACACAATAGCCCTGTAAATATTTCTCACATTTGTTGATTAATATGTGATATTTTATAGCCAATTGGAAATCTATGATACGTGTGGCTGTACATCCATACAAGGTTTATTTTGAAAGCCTGACAAGTTAGAGAATATGTCTTGTCCGTTGTCCATTCAGTCACTGGGAATTTAATCAGACGTGACAGCTTTGTTTTGCATTTTACTGGTTAGATTTACTGTCATTTGGTAACCTACTCAGAGGGTTGTGTGGGTGGTGCTCTGGAATAAACCACAACTTTCCTGCTTGATCTCAGTCCAGTAGTTTGAAATGCAGCTATAACAGGCACAGTTGTTTTTCTAATTCACATCTGGATCCTTTAATGCTCTTATTACATATGCAGTGAATGTTCTTAAGCATAATTTAGTGAGAGGTAGAGGGCTTTTGCTTGGGATGTGGCCACATGTAGAAAATACAAGGCTAGTAAATATTTAAAGGACATGTTTTATAGAATGAAGAAAAAAGTTGCTATATTCTCTATTCCCACAAGAGGACTGGCAGACTTTATGATTTTTCTTTTTCAAAATGCTGTATGGCAAGACCATTTGTTCTATTGTTATTGTGGAATTTCCTGACTAATCTTGTCCTGAATTTAATGAAATTTGAGAGAATTATACATAAACAAGTAATGTGAGACATCACCAATATTGAGAGCTGCCCTTTCTATGTGTCTTGTTCAATAACATCCCCCAGGTCAGGGAAAGATACTGTTTCTTAACTGTTAGCATACGCACACATACCTAGAACACAGATGGGGTTTGCTATTCTTGTCTCTAGCTCTCCTTTCCAACTAGAAGATCAGGATTTCTTTCCCCTCTAAAACACTCGTGCAGCCTTTCAAAGCCTGAGCAAGCTTGGGAAGACAAGATGCTGCATTTCTCAGCAAAGTTCAAGAGCATTGCTGTTGGGTCTTATCCCTTCTCTGAGAAGTGACCCCGCTTCATTCCTTTGTACGCAGCTGGCTCTGCTGTTGCCTCTGGCACCAGAGGAAAACTAAAATAATCTTATGCCTGCCTGCTCTGCCAAAAACACTGTGTCTTCTCAGCCTTGATCAGGGTTAGCCCTTCCACTTTCAGGGGAATTCAGTTATGCAAAGAGGAAAGATGAAAGTCCTGAATGGTCTACAAGTCAACAGAGTCTGGATGGCTCTTGGAACAGTGGTCACTTACATGTTTGAAAAGTAATTAGTTATATTACCATTAAAAAGAAGGCCTTATTATGACCTTCTCTTTCCTAGCAATTTTTTTTTTCTATTTTCAAATGTTATTTTTCCACAACAAACTGCATTGTTTACAGATTATACTTTTGCCCAGTAAAAGTGAAAGCTGGTGGTTTTCAGAGGTGCTTCAAGATTGCTAAAGCTTTGTTGGTACAACGTATGCCTGCTGCTACCGCAGAGGAGCTGTCAGCGTAGACAGCTATAGACTTCAGAAGGGTGAATGTTTCTTTCAGGTTTGTTGCAGGTCTCACACTGTTTAATGTTTTGCCAAATTTCCATCTACTGGAATCGTGTACTTACCTGTAATTTTAAACTTTAATTAAAATCAAATCTCTTACATAATATTATTATAGAAAAAGACTTGGAAATATGTCATAGGCAAACCTGAGAAACTTGGATGTCAAACAAAAGCCCCACATTCAAATAATCTACATTTTACACCATTTAAGTCAATCTGGTGATTTCCTTAGAAATCTGAGTCTCAGACTTTTGGGTTCTTCTGTTGATTTCTATTTGCTATTTCTCTGCTGTCTGTTGGTCATATATATTTCTAGTCTTTATGATTTGGACCCAACTTGGCATGAAATACACATAAAAAAATTCTGAGTTTCTAATGCTTCCTGAATGCGCTGGTCCACTGCTTATATTGCTATGGCTAGGAAAATAATTGCAAACATTTTAGAAGCTTAAAAAACACATCTGTTTTTTTTTCTGTATCTGACAATCCCAAGATTTAATCTTTACAGAACAATAATACTTTGTATATAGTGTATTATCTTCTATATCGTTCTTATAGTCACTTAGATTTGAAGTAACTGTAGTATAAACCTCACTTTGAGATGTTAAGTTTTGCATCAGTACTTAAGGGGTGGAGCATTTCATTTTATCATACCATACTTTCCTCCTTTTCCCTCTTTTTTTTTTTCCTCTTTTTTTCCCCTCTTTCTTCTCCTCTTCCTTTTCCTTTAACTTAGATCACAATAGAAAGGAAAACTTGTATCTATCTCTGCTGTGCAGTCTGCAGATGACTGACAGAAATTTGTTCTCCTACCCTTGTAACTAAAATCACACATTGGGATTTGATTTCCACAGAACTGTTGCTGAAGAATTTTAACTTTATTCCTAACAAACTAACAGACAAGGTTTTCAGTGCCAAACATATTCTTTTTTTTATTTCCTTTCTTCAAAACCATTTTCTTGGAGTATGTTTGTACTAAAATAGACGAATTTGCAGAAGGCTGAGGGCAGTTAGTGGTAGGTTTATTGTACAGGGTTTTAAAAATCTGTTTCCTGAAGCATGTATTTTGATTACAAACACAGCAAGACCCTCTACAATATGGCAAATTGCTGGAGTGTTCAAATTTCTTTTCTTTCAACAGCCTTGAACCCAAGCTAGAAAATGAAAATGTTCCTGATGTTTCTTTATTGCTATTAAAAATTCTATAGCTTTTCTGCATATCATCTCATTATTTTCTGTTTGTGTAGAAATTGTGGAGTCTTCCTTAGAGAGGCTTTAACATGGAGTGAATTTTCACATTTTTTGCATTATATGTGCTATATACTGAGTCTATCGAATCAGCATTTAATTATAACAGTCTTCACTTGTATGCAGAACTATCTGGAAACTACTTAAGAAATATTATATAGAAAAATTTTGTATAAGAAGCATCATACAGTAAGGATCTATATAAGGCACTGTATAAGAAGTATTATGGAAACAATGTCATACAGTTTCTAAAACACAGCTTTCCAGATAACAAAATCAGCTTTTTAAAAAGAATGTATTAGATGGCAATACTCCATAGCAACAGGTATTTCTTTTAAATTCTCAAATTTATGTGCAGTGTGAGCTTATAGCAGGACTAAGTAGATAAGAGGTCTTCTGTTTCTTCTAAACTTTTGTTTGGTTTGAAGAACTTGGTTTTGGGAGCTGAGTATTGCTTCTTATACACAACTTTTTGAAGCAAATATATCCTCCCTGCATAATTTGGTTTTTGAGCAAAATACACTCTGTGGTTGAGGGAATGCAAATAGAAAAGCTTCTAGTAATTAAAAAAAAAAAAAAAAGAAAAAAAAGGGAGAGACAATATTACTTAGGACCTCAAAATATTACGTTGTCACCTAGGAAGGTTAACAGCTTTTTTGGTTACTTGGTCTACATGTAGCTCTGTAACAAGATCTCCGTGGTATCTGAATCTTACAATTTTTGCTAATGCAATAACACAGTAGAATGTTTACTGTAACTGCAAGGTGAAGTGCGTTAAGTGTGCGTGTATTTTGCAAATGTGAACGGAGTAATTTTAGATGTCAGCTGAAGGGATTCCAGAATTGCATTACAGAGTAAGAAGGAAATTTGTTGCAGCTTATGTACACACAAAACCAGAGCTGGGCTGGGATGAGAACCTCTGTGTCAACAGTTGCTTCTGAATAGTCGCTTTGAAAGCTCTTACCTATGCTCTTTGAAATACTTTCCGTTAGCAATCCAATAGCTGGCAGGAACTGTCAGCATGTGAAAACCTGCATTGGGCCACATTGTTTCCATGTATGATATTCAGAAAAAAGTCTGTTTGGGCATAATTTCTACAATGCCATTTGTAAGCTTATGAAGAGTTTTCTCACTTTTTTGGTATTGGAAATGCAAGGTCTCATTCTTGTTGATTGCATGTGCACAATTCATGATTTCAGTTCACTGCATATTTTCTGAGGATCACGTTCCTCATCTTCATCAGTGTCGTTTCTATAGCAACTAGCATTTAAGAGTTGCTGGTAAGAGTTGCTAAGACAATAATGCGTGTTCCTATCACTGTTAGCCACCAAAAGTAATAGAGAAAATGTTTGAAAATAGATGACCAAGTATTTTCACGTGTACCTTCTTCCATTTCTTAAAGAACTTGTGTCGAGACCTTTGGATAGCATAAGCTCATCTTAGTGTATATTCATTTAACTAGACATCAAATAATGTAATTATTTAAATTGGTCACAGTTTTTTTCCAAAACATTGAGCAAGGAAGGAGGCAATAAGCACAGTCATTTGTGGGTTTGTCTTTGATCAGTGTGTATATAGCATAACCAATATAGTTTAACGTGTTAACAGAGATAGAAAAAGCCTAGCGAAACCCTGTTGCTTTAATCATTAGTGCAGTCCAGGAGGAAGAGGCAGATTCTGGTAACAGAAAAGTGTTTCAGAGACCACTGCAAAGCACAGGAGACAAGTAGGCTAAAATCTTTGGAAGAGTTTTTCCATGAGTGAACATGTATGGAGCTTGGGATCCTAAAGCTGTTGGGGTTTTTATAAAAGCAGGTTTGGTTTGTAGCCTAACACACAGAGACATTGGGATAAACAGTTTTTATGGCAGACACTCATTTAAAACCAGTATTTTACACTAGCACACCTTTCTAAAGATATCTGAACACATATGGCTGAAGTAAGCAGTGTAGTCAATTAGTCATTATTATGTATTTATTATCAATATGACTTTTAAATCAGCTACTTATTAGCTGAACGATTCAATATGACTGTTTTCTTGATTCTGTGAATATTAGAGGGATACTGTTATTTTCCATGTGCATATGTCCTGACAAAATCTGGTGTGGCAGATGGAAGTTTTTCTCTTTGTTTGAATAGACTGTCTCATCATTATGATGCATTTTGGGTTTTTTTTTACTTCATCACTGAGGTGCTGCATATTGTTGGGGTGGCAAGACCCATCTGGAAACACACTGCAATTTATTAATGGTGAAGAAATGGCACTTTGGCTAAGAAAAGTACTCCTAATTCATTTATGCATGATAATAGGCAAATACCTGTTTCTACCCCAAGATCCTTAAGACTGTAATAAATTTATAATAGGATTGTAATTCAGTCATGACTATGGATGATTACCTTATTGTCCCTGGAGTGGTCATATTGATCACAGTTGGGGGGGGGGGTGTGTGTGTAGTTGTATAAGTGTGTTTTATAAATATCTTTCCTGTGATCTTGTCCAAATCCTGTGGGCACCTCTTTTAATAACTCTCTTTCGAGGTGATTTTGTGCACCTGAAGAAATACCTTGTTGCACACCTCTGAAATAAAATAGCACAATTTTTGCTAGATGTGCGTGAAATTGCATGAAATTTAAACATTTATGACCTTCGTTCTTTGCTCCTATTGCTGCACAGGCTGGGAAAATTAAACAGGATTCAGTTGATAGCTTCCCCCACGAGTGGAGATGGATGGGCAAATGGGATGTACCCATCATCCCTGCTTCTCCCTAGTCAAGTGGAGGATTTGGAGCAAAAGAAGGGAGAAACTTGAATAGCAAACAAGCTGGAACTGAAGCCTGCTGTAGCAGTTGCAGCAGGTGATTTTCTTAGGGAAATTCCTTAGAGATGTTACTGGCAGAGGGCATTTTTAAATGCAAAGTTATTGTCTTCTATGGTAACATGTTCCAGCCAGGCCTCTTTTATCTTCATTCCCTCTCCCCTTCCTTCCATTTAGCTAGACCTTTCTGAAGGCAAATCAGTGGGTAGAGTTGAAATCTGCATCCCACTGTGTTGTTTACTTTGCTTAATAGTTACATTCCTCTGCTTCAGCCTTATTTTAAGTTGTTTAGAGCAGCAGCTACCATTGAGTGGTCTTCTTGGAACAAGTAAGTAGCAGAAGCTTCCCTCTGTGATCACCATATGCTTGTAGCCACATAGCAGGGAAATACTCCTGTACGTGTCTAGCTCAGCTGTAACTGCTGCATGCCACCTGGCTACCGTCTTTCCACAGGGCTTCAAACAGCAAAGTCCAGAGTTTTGCTGGGCATTTACTATAATCATATTGAAAGAATTGTCTCCCTTAGGCTTGGAGGAATATTTATCTGGTAAATAAGAGTCTCTCAGTAAGATAGCTTAAGGAACAAATTATTTTAACATAAAAATTCTACCTCAGCATTGTCTAAATGGTGAGCTAAATGTTTTCTAAATATGGAGAAGATTTCCAGATAAACCCAGGGCATCTCGTAGCAATGTAAGATTGGGCATTGAAAGTGAGGATGGGAAGTTTGAGCTCTAGTTTTAGCTGATAGGCTCAACCTAATGTTTTTTGGAGATGTAAACAAATGGTGCTTAGTATTGATTCTGAGTCCGATCCTTTTGCCCTCACTCGTGTATAGTCCTGCTCATTTCAAATACCTGCAAGCTTTGTTTGTTCAATTAAGATTTTATAAGCCTGGTCTGAATTTCCTTGATTGATGTGTTTGGCCAGACTTTATTTAAAGTTGTAAACCACTTTTTTTCCACAGTATATATTTTAATTATTTATGTCATATCTTAAATTTAATGAAGTATCTGAAAGTGCCTGTGTTCATAGAAGACACATGAGACTACTCCATTAGAGGCATGTATCACCCAGATAGAGGTGATGAACCTTTTCCTTGTAAGTTTTAAGTTGTTGTAAGAGGAGAAAAAGATAATAAAATTTACACTTCAATAAATTTTTAAGCTTCCTGTCGTAGGAGAAAATTTAATACAAGTGTCCAGCTGAATTGCTCAGATTATGTTCCAGTTATTTTTTAATTTTAGGTAGCAATTCAGCTTTTTAATTTTATTTTGGTTTGTGTAGTGATATCTGTGGAGGAAACATAGTGAACAGAAAAAAATGAGACCGTTAGGCCACTTGGTGGTGTAATATACAAAGGAAAACTAATCTGTCACATTCAAGTAAAGGAAATGTACATAGTAGACCATTTTTATTTGTCCATTATCTCATTAGACCCAGTACAAGACATTACCATGGGCAGTTACTTTTTAAAGACCTTAATTTCAAGCAGATAGTCAAGTACATTTCATAGCATAAATTCTGGGTTTAGCTCAGCTCCTGCTGAAGATGTTTGTATTCAGGCTATTAATGGTCTGATAGTTGGTTCAGAAATCCTGAACCAGTTCAAGGTGGAAAATCTATAATTTAAAACTTGAGAGAGCCACGTGGGATCTGCAGCCCTCCCATGTGTAACTTTAGTAACAACTTTAGTTTTCATCTGCTTGAGTCTGGCATCCCTCACAATTCCTCAACTTTTTGTATTTTATACACATGACTGAGAAGCTTGGGAGAAGCTGTGGCATTGCAGACCTTAGGGAGATAGGTTGAACTGCACAATCTGTGGCAAGAAAGCCAGGGTAACGGGCACCAACAGTCCAGTATGCTCTCCTGCAAATGCATGCACCTGCCTAAGATACATGTGAGCTGGCATGGTGGTACTGAAAGACATGTATGCTTGTGCAGTGAATATCAAAAGCGAGTCTTGTGTGAGAGATGAGGTTGGTGCAGCCCATTTATTTTTCTCCATGCAATAAAAAGAATGAAAGGGCCAACCTTCTGTCACCTTTTACTTCAAGCTTCTTTCAGGCAGGTACAAAATGTTTGAGCTCAGCAGGATGCCACAGGATCTGCAGAGCAGTGTGTGCAGAGACAAAAAAATTATACCATATGCAGTGGTTTTCATGTCAAGGGCGAAAAGCGAGGATAAAAGAATCAGTATAATGCAGTTCTGCAAATTCTAGCAGAAGTAAACATTTTCTATGCCAAGTGGGACCTGCTAAGGAAGGCCAGCTTTAGTCACACTGTTATTCTGAAATGGCAATCAGAATTTTCTTTTGTGGGGGAAAGAGGAAATGAAGGAAAATGAGGAAGTTTCCGTTTCTGTTTGACAGAAACATCAAAATCACAGTTTAGTTTCATTTTCAGATCGAGAAAGGAAAAAATAAAGATGTTTTGACTGGTATTTGGCTTGAGTTTGGTTTGGCTTTTTAGCCGACAGCCTAGAGATGAAGTAAAATTTAAAAACAACTTAAGCCTGGGCTGTTCAGATTAAACAAGATATGATTTAGCCTTGTCCTTGATGACTGTAGGAAATCTAGGTACTAAAGAAAGTAGCTGGTACTTGCTAATCTTAGGAACAAGTGACAAGGGGTACTAACCTACTGGGAATTCGGCTTAGGTGAATTTATCTGTATCATGTTCCTCTGTCAGTCCAGGATGTATAGTTGAAGTGCAAACTTCACATGTTGACTGTAAGAGCTGTGATGAGGGGCTCACTCTTTAAATAAGTGTGGAGTATACTCCTGTGCTTCAGAACACAGATGACATCAGTGATGGTTGATTTATTCTTACTGTGCTTGTTGGTATGGGTCATGATATCCTGGATCATGTTCTCCCAGAATACCTTCAGCACCCACAGAATTTTACATAAATTACACCTGAAATGTTTTTGACTTTCCCATAACAAGCCAGGTGGCAGAAAATTGATCTCCTTATGTTGTACGTATTGTCTCCTGAAACTTTCAAAGGGTACTGATGGTCAAAGATGTGGTGTGGATGGGGAACACAGAGTTTGTAGCATACTTTTATAGCTCATGTGATATCTGCCGCAATTTTGTTCTCGGAGTGAAAGCTTGAAGGAGGGTATCATAAACAGAGTGTATTGTGGGATCACTTAACCCTTTAGATTGCTGATTATATGTAGCCAAAAGAATCCTATTTGAATATCTAATTATTAAGAACCTGTTACAGGCTATGAATCTCTTAGAAATTACTACTTAGAATTTACTACTGTGTAGAAATTTCTAAAAGCTTTTTGTTTAAGCTTCTGCCTTTTTCCTAATTCTGAACTCAGTAGAATATAGGGTCTTAGAAGAGATTGGCCGGGATCACAAAGTTGACAGTTGCGGAAAGGAAATTAAATGAAAACTATGAGAGATTTATCTGGCCAGCCTGATTTATTAGAACTCTACACCAGTTCTAGTTCTACCAAAGTCTTTGTGAACTAGCCTGGTGTGGAATGAGGGGAGAGATGGATGCAATCTGTGGGGCAGAACATGGCTCCACTGTACTGATTATGCTTCTCTTTATTATGCTGCTCTTCCATTGAGAGGATTTGCTGAAAAAAAAAAGTGCTAAATTACAACTATATGATCAATTGTTTTTATCACCTTTAAAGAAAAAAATAACTCATTTGTTCAAGGGAGTGGGAGAAGGAGTTCAAGGACTTAAGTATGTAACTGTTCAGATGGAGTCTGTTTGGTTAGACCTAAATTCCTTATGTCATTGCTCATTAATGTTGTTTTACCAAGTGTTTATGCATGAGTGTCTGAGAAGAACTGGATGTGATCAATTCAAAATGGCCTTGTCAGACTGGATGAAGAATTCACTCTGAGATATATATGGAAATGCATGCTTTATCATTTATTCTGACAAGGTATTCACATTGCTGCTTTAAGTATTTATCCAAATCTTTTCACAGTAGATGATCAATTAGTGCTTTACTTATTTTTTCTATTAATTCAGAACATGAAAGCAACAATATGGCCACTTCTCGTAGGATTTTTATGTACTCTATGAAATGAAAGCAATCAGATCAGTGATATATCTGGTTCTGTCACCAACAGGTTCCATGGAGATCTGCCTCTTGTTGCAGTGATTTCCTTGTTTCCCCCTCTAGTAGAAGGTTAACTGAATTATAGTACTCTTTAGGCCCCAGGGCAAGAATCAGATTCTAATCTTGGAATTGGAGTGGACTTTTTGTGTAGGTTTTTGTAAACCCTTTATTCCCTTCTGCAGTCTTCCTGTCTCCAAAGGAGACTACTAATTCTAAAAATTGCTTAACAGGTTATGAAAGTTTGCATAGAGTTGCATTAGGCAACTTAAATATGTGGTGGCATAGTTATATCCTGATGCTGCATCCTGATGTTGAACATTTATTTCTCTGAATGACTTTGTCTCTCATGCTGTGGATGGAATGATCAAATATTATTTTAAGTTTTAAGCTCATGTTTTGTTTCTCACCCTGTCTTAGGGCAGGTGGTTCCACAGGCTGATTGAGCAAGAATGTGTTTTCTTTTTTATCAGTGTTTTAAATTTTCTGTCCTTCATTTTATTCACATGCCCTTGTTTTTCCTTATAGAAAAGCATGAATTTCAGCCATAGTTGCCCTCATGCCAAATTTTCTTGGAAAACCCAACTGATTGTGTATTACCTTATAGGAAGCTAGCCACTATTTTTTCCCTAAAAATATAGTACGTTGAGTCATATAACTTTTTGCCTTCAGTGTTGTTTGGGTTTGTTTCTTTATTTTTTTTTTAGGAGCAATTTTTCATCTTTGTTGATTCAGGGTGTAACTTGAAAATGCATATTACAGAGAGTAAATGAGCAGAAAATGGAAATACACAAATTATATCTGTTTTAAGGCAATATGATTATTCTAGCGGAAAGAGCCCGAGTTGTGACATTGTGAATGCCTGGTGTAGCTATTTTTTTTTTCTCTTGAGCCTTGTCTTTATTGAAATAACTGAGTGTTAGAGCTATTTCTAAATGTAGCTCCTGATCTTAAGCTACTCCTAAGAACTGTTGCAAAAGCATGGGAAACAGCTCAGGAAGAAGTTTTAATCATACATTAACTGGCACTTTCAGAGTCCTTGCTGGACCAGCAGTATGTCTGGAAATGTTTGTTTCAGATAATCTATAAGGGAACGTTGCAATTTTTTTCCTGCTTTTTATAGAACCTGTTTCTCATTTTGCAAGTGCATGCTAGATAAAAAGAGTAACGCAACTTCCGAACAATAATTTAATGTTTTTGCTAATTTAATTGGTGGTATAAATATAAGAGTCATACTTATTAATCTGAAACCTTGTATTTAATGTTACCTACCAGAATTCTTGCTTTATAATACAGAGCAAGACTTTACAGTTGCCAAGTTCCACTGGAGATGAACTGATAATCTCTGGCTGTAAGTTGTAAATTGCTTTGGGATAAAAGGTACTGCATAAATGTAAATTGCTACCTTATTAAATGCAAGTATAGCATAACATGGTTTTCAAATTACTAATGAGTATTTTATTTGCAAGTCTGATGGCTTTTTTAAGATAAAATTGCATTAGGTTTATTTAATCAGCTCAGAAGGTTCTTATCTAGCACATTGTAATACTTATTTTTATCGCTATAAACAAACATTATTTGGAAGAACTGCAGGATAAAATAAGATCAAGTTTACAGTGCTTTTATTAGTCTTAGTGTTTTGATTACTACTTAGGTTGCTTATTTTTCTGTTTAAATTAAAACCAATATTTTATGATAATACTTACTAAAATACATCTTTTTTTGTCTTGTTGCTGTTTTTAACAACACACAGAAGTCAAAATGTCATAGAATCTATTCTGGATGTGCAAAATGATTAAAGACGTTAACATCAAAACCACTGTGAATGAAAAGATCATTTGGGGCATATTTAACTGAAGTACTGATTAATACCATTTTAAGATATTTCTGTATCATTTGTATTATTTCCATTCCTTCCCCCACTAATATGCTTGACTTCACTAGGGTGAAGGAACAAAAATCAATGAGATTATCATTTAAATGAGTGCTCTTGTCAGTAGGCTGCAAAATCTTAGTCTAATTATGGTTGTTAAAAAGTCCTAGGATCTCAGTTCTATCTGGCTAAATTTACCTCTCATTTGAGCAAACATAAGAACACAAATACACATTTACATACCAACAACTGAAACTTGACAGGTAATATGTTTAAAATGATTTTGTTCCACAGAATTACTTTATCCAGGGAAGCAATGGAAGAAAACAGCAAGGTTTTAAGTAGAAGTTGCTTAGGAGGAAGGACCATAGCTAACTATGTCCTTGTGTGGAGTGAACAGGGGAAAAACCTCCAAGGTAATTCAAAATTACAGAGTTCTGTTACAGTTGTGAGAAAACCAGTAAGTAAAGGTTGATGAAAAAGGGTAAGATAAAGTAGCAAAAAATCCATTAAGGCTTAAATAATGGATTATTATTATCACAACAGGTATTCCCACAGCGTGTAAAAACTGGTTTTTGTTGGACACTGAACTTTGAGCAGGTCCAACATTGTTTCACCTTGTTCTGAACTACACTTCATTCACAACATATACTTACATATTTTTAAGAATACTAAATGATGTCTACAAATTATGAGAGTTTTATGCATGTGTGGTATAGCAGGTTTAATTTCATTCTCAGAGCGTGTTCACATCAGGTAAACCCTGTCATTCTGTGCTTTGATTTGATTCATTATTATTCTTACATAATTCATGATGTACAACATGGTAAGGGAGTAATGCTAGTACAGCAATAGGCAGTATGGTGAAAATTTAAGCTACATTTTCCAGAGTTATATTGCTTAGCCAACCTCATGCCCAGAAAGGAACAGAAATCAGTACCTTTGCACTTGGCATGAGTGCACATCAATGGCAAAAGTTGAAGAGATATAGAATATATATAAGCACCTACCAAAATGAAGTTGTGTTTATGTCCTGCATTGGTACATCTAAGGCAGCAAAGACAGAAATGATGTGGGCACTATTATCCTGTAGTCTCCTCAGAATTTTGTTAGTTTGTGTTGCAGTCACATCTTTCTTTTTGCTGTATCACCATAGTAACAGTAGGAGCCACCCTACCTAAAAGTACATATTTTCCTTATACCAAGAAAGCTTATTCTATGAATGTAAGATTCAAGGCACTTGACAGCCAGGATGAGCCTCTGTTTTTCTAATACCGCCATCTTGGCTACTGTGTAAGAGAACTGGGATCAGGTTTTACAAGGTTAAAAATACTTGAATTCTCATGTCAGCCTTGGTAGCTGGGGATTTCACAGCCCACACTGACATGCTCTAGAGATCAGAAGTTATAATATTTGCAGACCAGCAAGACAGAAGAGCAAAATAGACAGAACCACTGTTTCTTCTCAGGAATGTTATATAGTTCATGAACAGTTAAATGCTGCCTCCTTGGAAGAGTTTAGTTTAGCTCAAAAGGGAAAAAAGATTATTTTACAGTTATTTGTTAGCACAACTCCTGGAGTATTTTCACCAAAATTCATTCAAAACTCATTTTTTTCTAGAAATCAAGTTACTTTAGGATTACTTCAGTGTAAACAGTAGAAGAATTTGAGCTCTCTGTTGGCTTTCATTATAGGTAAGTCTTGAGTTCTGTTCCATAGTCTTCAGTTGCTACTGACTGCTGCAGAGCTTCAGCTACTGAAAGTTCACAAGAAATAAATTGAACATGTCTTTTGTATCAGCTGTGAAAATATGCCACTGAGTGACACCTATGCAACCAGTAAGTCAACAGAGCAGAATCAAGCTTATTGTTGACTTCCAGAAGGAAGGCCAAAGCTGAAGCACTGCAGCCAGACTTCTGAATGATTTGTACTGTTCACTAGCACATCCATCTGCATAAATATGCTTCCTTGCAGAATTTAGATGAATAGAAATGCCTCCTCTTTGGCTTTATTAATGTCATTTATTTTTAATAGAGAGGAAAATTGAAATAAGTTCTTTATGTGAATTCTGTTGAGGAAAGGAATCTGGGGAAAAAAAAAACCTTAAAAGTTAATTTTTTTTTATCTTGAAATCTTGTGCTTAGTAAGTGTTTAAAATTTTCTGGCAGTCCTGTTAGTAAAAATAATTATTCACAGCCTTCTGGGTGTTGTGGATCTTTTCATTTTATATGTTCAAAAGAAAGGGGGATTCTTCCAAATCCTCAAATGTACAAAAGTACATTAATTTCATTTTCATCACATTTCTTCATTGCATTAGATTTGCATGGATTTTTTTAACCCAGAGATTTAGCAGTAGTGTGGGAAGGCAAGCTCTTTTTTTGCCTTTTAATTTTTTTTCCAGAAGGGCATTTTGGGTCATTTTAGATGAAAGAAACTTCAGTTCATGCTATTATGTTGGTTTCCTGGTTACGGTTCGGTTTTGATTCCTCCTCTAGGGGACACAATGAAAGGGAAAAATGTTAGCCAGCTATATTGGACCTTTGGGTTGTTGTGTTCCTTTTTAATTTTAGCACAGATTCTAATTAATACTTTTGAATAACATCAACCTTCCTTGTCAGGTTAGTCTCACTGATTATCTTCTGAGCAGAAAGATACTTATTAATGGGCTGCTTGTGTAGAAGTTACTCTGCTGGTCAGTGTAACTAGAAGTGATGGCTCTTGTTTGTTTGAAAAGGGGAATATGGTTTCCTAAGAACAGAGAAGACTTGCCCAGGTTAACTAAATGCAGGATAACACTGCCGTTTACATAGCACACTTCCAAATACTGCAAGAACTGCATTATGAAGAGGCTATAAGGATGTGCACCAAATGGATTTTTCTGATGGGATCATTGTTCATTGTAATGTAAAAGCACAGGGGGAAAGGTTGGGCAGTGTTTGCATGGAAAGGGAAGTTCTGGATAGTTCCACTGCTGGTGAGTACTCCATAAAATATCTGAATTGTTGCAGTGAGCATGTTATATCTTTTGGATAAATGAGTTTTCCTGAAGGAAAATGCGAAAGTGTGTTACATCTACTGCAGGTGCAATGATGAATCACATTGCTCTTTCCTAATCAATTATCTAAATATACTAGAAAAAAGTAGCTTGTTTGCCACTTACATGGGTGTTTAGGAAGAATATCTTCCAAAATAGAGATGTAGGAATTTCTGTGTCCATAGCAAATTTGGTTATATTCTTTCTTCCCTGTTTATTTTTAGCCAAATGTAGATTTATGTTTCACTGTCTTTTACTAATCATGCAACTACTGGCTCAGTGTTTTACAATGGGTCGGTTTCTCAGGGAGTGACTGGTACTCTGAGTATTCTTGATGACAACTGGTACTCCATAAATTCAGGATATTAATAGCCCAGGAGCTTTATTGTTGTTTAGTGTTTTACAGGTTGTTTCTGTTAAGAGAAGAAATCTTTATGTGGGAAGACACATAAAAGCAGTTCCTTATTCACAGGCAATACGTACAGTACTGCTTATCTAAACATGGTTGGCATCAAATGGCAGCAAATAATTTCTTGGTTTATAGTTCCTAGTCCTTTGGTTTGGAAAGTGTATGTACTCTCTTGCTTTGTCTCAGAGATGTATTACCATGCCTTTCTTCCCATGTCCTTGACTTTCCTGTCACCTACTTTTTTTTCCCCCCCTCTGGCTGCTTCAAGGTGCTTTTATATAGTTGCATGTGACTCTGCCAAAAATCATCAGGCTGATTTTAGCACTCAAACATGAAGGAAAATCTCAGTCCACCTGGCCCAACTTCTAGAGCTTTAGGGCTGCAGAAACTATGTTGGGAATGGTGACTGCCTTGTTCAACTGTTACCATGAAAAAATGGCTGTTAAGATGCCTGTCATAATGGCATGTGGCTACTGTACCTGTTAGCCTGAAGGCAGTTTAGAAGACTACCAGTAGGTCAAACCCCATTCCTAGGGGGCTGCCTGATCTTCAATATAACATTTTAGCCATTAAGCCATTGAAGAATTCGAGCTCCTATTTCATGCACCTAAAGACCTTGGGAAGACAATTAGAAGGCTTTTGTACCACTTGGAATGTCAGTGTTGTCCTACCTGCTCTTTGACTTATTTTATTTCAGCATATTATTCAGATTTTAGGTCAACCTTGATTCTCCAGCAATACTACATAGAACTGAGATTTGGATATAAATGCGAGGATGTCTGACATCGTTTCAGATTTGACCATATAGGAACTACTGCTTCTATGTGGAACTGAAATTCCATGTTTCATTGGTTTAGTTTCACAATCAGATACGCATTTGCTTAACAGTAGGTAGAATCTACATGGTGGCTATATATCCATATTGATCTCACAGAGAAAACGTTGCCACCATCATATATAGTAGTTTCTTATACTTTGTGATTAGCAGACTGATACTAACAGCTTGTTCAATTTCATGTTCATGTGACAACTGTTATTGCTTTTTTAGGGATTTTGATAGTCTTAGACCTTTTTTTTTTTTCAATTAACTTGAGAATATAACACATTAAAAGGTTATCTGTCTGATGTGTACTCTGGTGGCTGCTTTGTTGCTGTACAGGTCAAGGCTTCATTGTGCTAGGTGCGATAGCTGCCTACAGAAGGATGGTCCTTATCCAAAATATCTCTCTCAGTGCAAACCAGAATGGAGCTACATCTTATATTTTGGTGATGTTGTGACTCAGATGATTCTCCTATACCTTTACCTAATCATATTTTCAGTGACTAAAAATGTGATTTGCATCAGCTCCCATTAGAAAGCTAAAGCTTTTAAAACTTAGGAAAAATTTCCATCTCAGAGTTTTACTTGTTCATATATTTGTACTTGTGTGATCTATTGTGTGCCTGGATTAAAAATAAACCACAAAGAGTAGCTGGAACCCACAGTGCTGCACAGGGGTGCTGTTGTGTTTATGTGCAGGAGGACACGTGCTGCACAGTGCTCACTGCTTCACTGCGACTGTCGTGCTCAACAGATCCACTGTTTGGGAGAGGCATTGAATAGGTTCCTTTTGTGTTTATACAGATTAATGAGAGTGAGGGGTCAGAATATTCTTGAAGTAGATAGTATCTGGGAATATGGAAAAAAAGAGATTGCTAGGATTGAGCTGTTATTCTGATGGTGTTCCTGTGTTTATCAACCTGTGACTAGGTGTCTGCATTCTTAGACGATTCCGGGGAGGGGGGGAAATTGTATCAGTGGTTTATTTACATTGTTTATATTACTTTAGAGTGACATGTATCAGCCTTTCTTTAAATGCAATTCTTCTGATGTAACATGAGCCTTTCTTTTAATTGTTTAATTATTTGGGGCTTTTTGTTCAAGTTTCTTCTCTCTGCCCAGTGCTAATTAAATATACTTTTATCCTAGATATTATACAGTGCAAGTGAAGAAGTCATTGAGAGATTATTTGGCATAGTGAGGGAAAAAATGAAGATCTTGTGAGATATGAATATATAATAATAGGACAGTGTTGCAATTCAGAGAAACACAATAGGTGATTTAACTTACATGAGAAGTAAATATTATGCCATAGAAAGTTCTCATTTATATCTTTACTATAATATAAGCTAGTTTAAAATGCTCTTGTTTAGAAGAGTAATTTTGACTAAATAAATGGAAGCTATGTGCCTAGTTAGTAATTGCTATTCTCATCATAGAAGTGAAGTAAAAATATGTAGTATAACTTCGGGGATGCTGTTTTGGATGAAAGAATGCTATGTTTCAAGGCTAGTGGAAAGTATGATTAATGCCTTACAAATGAAGTATCTTGGATGGTTTTATGTGTGGAGTTTCTGCCATACCACTATAAAGACTTAGTCCTAGGTTGTAAATGAGCTTGAGCCCTGCAGTTCCTTGTATGAGATATTTAAAGGTCACATCCGTTTTAGGGGTTTTATTCCTAAAAGTAATGAAACAGAAATAGCTTCCTCTTTTCTATGAGAGGCAAATGTTGAATGCAAATTCAGTTGCTTTCCTTTGCAGTTCTGTTTTTACTGATAGTTTGTTCTGGGGTATTTGCCTGTTTCTTTGCGGTGTCTGTGCCCTATAGTTGCTTGTTTACAACTGTTACCCCAGCTGCTTACAAGCAGGCGGCTGTTTACTGCTGATGTGAAGAAATGACAAATGAAGTTGCAGTTTGAAGCAGTGGCCTTTTATCAAGTGATCTGCTAGTCTCTCAGTTTCTTCCCTATGGTCCTGTGATAGTGGAAATGAGTTTGAACTACACTGATTATAGAAGTTGTATTTCTGGGGTGACGATGGAATCGTTGAACAACATGAACTGTCCATCCAAAAGGAAGAGTCACTCTTTGACCTAGTTTGTACTGTAAGTCTTATAGTGCATCAAGGATCTGATGAAGTCAGAATGAGATGGTGCAGAGATAAACAATTTGCAACCCAGAAGCACAAAGTAGAAAAAAAAATCATGATACTGTCATTATCAGAAATTAAATGAAAGAAGTAGTTAAATTAGAGAGTTTTATGAGAGGAATCAAAAACAAGAATGAGGTCAGGAATGGGAGACCAGCAAAGCATGACTTTGAAGTGGAAGCAAGACCATACTTCTTGACTCCCTGGGATGAAATGATGCAGGCAGTAGACTTGTGCATGCCTTGTTCTTTGTACTTTTTTTTCTGAAAAGTTGTTATGAATAAAGTACAAATTTCTCAACTACACAATTTGTTTGGAGAGATTGCAGTGATATTTCACAGTGATATCTTCCCATTTTTTATCAAATTTTTAAAAGCCCATTTAATTCATATGCTGAAAATCATGTGAGTAGCAATTGGAAAGAATGGTTTCTTGAAAGATGCAAGGCATTTGGGACACCAGATGAGGACAGTGGTGTATAGAAATCCTTTTTTTTTCCTGTGAAAGATATTGGAAATCTTCACCACAGTGAAGAAGTTCAAAGTCACAGTTTATAGAGCTATTGTTTGCAATGCAAATGTGGAAACCAACCTTGTCATTTTTCACTCATGTTCTGCTCTGCAGCCTAGAATCCAGGAGAGCTTTGGAAACCCATAGCTAACATTGTAATGGTGTATGGCTTTACCACAGTGTGAATTCCTTTTAATGTCAGTTTCTCTATGGGGGATTAGCCACCACAGATGTCACAGATCCTGGGAATATCTTCCATGATAAAAAAAGGAAAGCTGGCATCTCAACTGTCATTTAATAATCTACAGACTCGTTAATTTATGTGTTTTATGATATTTGATACCTACAGATACAACAAACCTGTTCTTCAAGTGCTTGCTGGTTTGATTGCAAAATGTCTATTAATTTATGTTCTTGTAGAATGGTTAGATTATAAAATGCCATGTTGTCTTGCTTTGAATCTTTTAACATACCAGTGGATAAATCAGGAGTGCTATTCTTCCTGCTCTATATGTCTTAAAGCAAGCCTCTTTGACTAATAATTTCTCTTTCTCCTCCCTGCGTAATGTAAGTCTAAAATCATGATTAAGGTCAAAACAAGTTTATGCCAGTTAAAAACAGACATATGGAAAGTTCCAGCACTGAGCCCCATAAGCTATGAGGGAGGAATTTATAGCCTTGCAATGCTCCCAGCGCTTCTCTTTAATTAACTACTCTAAGCATCCTAAAATTCCCAACAACAATCTGCCTGACAACAGGGAACCCTCTAGATCTGCATATAGTAGCAATCACTCTGCCCAACAGTATTCTATAGAGATGAGTATATCAGGTGTTCTGTGACCTCCCAGGAAACTGTCTCACTTCTTTGTTCTGTGTTGAAGATGTGAAAAATAAATTAGTTCAATTATTTTGCTCTTATTGAAAGAAAGCATATCCTGCCTTCCACTTTACTAATTTTACTTGTAAAGGCATGTTTGTTTGTTTTTAAGAAACAGCCAAAAAGACAGACTTCCACGATGCTTTCAAACATGTAACCACAGGTATTTCTCTTATAAATACTGTTGTTATTTTATACAGCGATTTCGTTTGCTTGCTTCAAAATAAGGATGCTTAGCTGTCCTTTGGAGGAATAAAAAAAGAGACAAGTGTGTCAGTACTTAATCCTCTTGAAAGGGAGATCCTCAAGATCTGTATTCCAGTAGTGATGTAAAAAATAAATGAGCCTACCCCATTATTGCCTATGCACCAGAAAAGCTTTATCTGTAGCTCTTGTAGCCACAGCATGACACAGGGACCCCATGCTTATTAGGTCATCATCTATCTGCTAACCTATTATGAACCTAAGGTTCTTTCCAGAGGTACAGGTTTCCAGAAACTTCATCCTATAAATATGACCACCTATATTTGTTCACAGAGATATGATCTCACATTTGGCTTTCTTTAGATCTGTTCTTTAATTGTATATAAATTACCTGTTCTTGCTATGTTTCAGCTCTCCATTGTTACCTGCAAACTTTATCAATATTTATTTATTTTCTACTTTGTCACTGTTGAAAACATGAAACACCACTGACCACAGATTCATCTTGTCTTGCTAACGATTCAAGTTTTAATTCCTTTATGTTAGCCTGGGTTTTTTCTTACTAATTATTAATTGAAATTAAGAGTAGGTTTTTTATCCAAGATTTTACAACAAGTGTAGGGCTTTATGTCTGTATCTCCCACATTCATCAACCAAACTTCTTGTTTCATAAAAGAGACTAAATAAATTTGATGTAACCTTTATGATTTCTTTCAGGCTATCTTGTGATTAGATGTATGCCCTGTAAACATCTAGAAATTTTCCTCCTTCAGTTTTAAGAATTATGCTAAAAGCTCTCTTGTAATAACTACAAAAATACGATAAGGCATAAAGTAGTGTTCTACAGTTGTCTTTGATTATTATAATGACTAACTTGTAGAGACTTTGGTGTGTATGTCAAAATTGACTGGCCTGAGGTATTATTTCCATCACAGAACTTAGGAGCACCTGCTGAGATTCAGAGTAAATATTTTCATGATTAACTTGTAATGTGCTTTGTGCTGGTAGGTAATTTGCTTTCAAACTGACCAGTTTAAAGCAATATTGGATATGTTTACAGAGGTCTCTGCAGCGTGTAAGGTTTTGGGGACTCACTACAAAGAGGTACAGAAAATTGAAGCTCCTTGGTCATCCCTGGTCAGTGTTATTAAAAATAAATAATGACATATTTACTTCCATGAAATAATGTTACTGTCTTTGTTTGCAAGTTTCAATTTCTCGCTGTCAGGGATAAGTGTTGATCAATTCACTGTTGTGGAAAAAGTGCCTGGAAAAAATACGGCCTTTGGGAGGTTTAGGTATGTTGCCTTTCCCTTTCATTGGGTGAGACAATGGTTTTGTTTAAAGAAAACGGTAAAAAGCAGTGAATGAGTTACATTCTACATTACTTCAAAATCTTTGTCATCTTAGCCTATATTTCTTTCCTTTTGAAGACCAATTCCCAGTCATCCCCTTGTTTCTTTTTTTACCTCTGTCCTTGACCGTATTATTACACTGTTGAACCCCCTGATGTATGTTATCTTTTTTTGACACTGGCCAGAATGGGTCAGCATCTCAGATAAGGGTGTTTCATTGTTTTGTAAAATACCATATGTATGAGAGAATTTCTGAGGGTTTCTAAGGGCAGTTAGACATCAGAATGAAAAGCAGTTTTAACTGAATACTTCACTCCCTTTCTACCTTTGAAAATCGCACTGTATAATAATATTTCCCTCTGGAGCTGTCTGAATAGGAAAGATAACAGATGTCTGTATCGTGATTGCTTACCCAAGACATTGCTGTGTAAATCTACTAAGTGAGGATCAAGATACTTTGTGATATGCTCTACCATGTCAAAACAGTGGCTAAATCTTTTCACTGAAGTGGTGATTAGGAAATTTATATTTAATCCAAATAGTCCCTAATTGCCACTACAAAGAAGTGCCTTCGTTGCATTATTGTTTGTGGCACATGTTGTATGGAGTACAAATTGGAATAACATGCATTGTATAGAGTTTCAGTATCAACTTTATTAATTGAGGGAGAGAGTTTGAAAATTCTGGTTTATTCACATGCTAAATACATTTCTGCCTTCTGGAGTTTCATATATTTTTGCTTAAAAGAGACTCTACCAAAGGCAAGGTTAATAGAGGGAATAATTAGCTATTTTTCAAACTTCTAAGTATACACAGCCACTGTTTCTGCTTACTTTAACAAATAAGTACGACAGGTTCAGTAAAACAGTATGTAGTGTCTAAGGAAACTGGAAAATATGGGCTGATTGTATGAACAGAAATTTTGTACACTGCCCACACGTCCCAGTCCCAGTGACTCAGTGAAACATTTACACCCGTGAATGAGATTTGGCCCACATCAATACATCACAATTGCGGTGCCTTTGCTTCCCAGATACATAAACTTGAGTTAGCTTTAATCTTCAGTAACAGTAGCAGCAAAGATGTCACGTATAGGGCTCCAGCAAGGAGCAGCAGCCAAAGTAAATGTCCACTAACTGGACTGTGTCTCATTTGATAGCCCACAATATAGTTAATGGCAAGTGACTTTAGTAATGTTTTTAATTGGACCCATTAGATTAACTCTAGCAAAAGGCAGTGTGATTCTGCTGTCATATTTTCGGTGTTGCCTGCTGTTTGACTCAAATCAGTGCAGTTCTTGTGAAAATATTATTTCAGGCCTGTCAGGTGAGACAGACATGCTTTGATGTGACCCTGTGATCGTGGGTGACAGATTTGTGGTTCAATCCTGACAAGAGCTGAGCTTGTGCCCACAAAATGGGCAAGAATAAACTGTATTTTAGCTGTGTGAGTCATGACAAAGTATAAAAATTAAACAGGTCACCCATACCTGATTGATAACATCTCTGAGCTACAGATTGGTAGAGGCTGGGACATTAATAGACTGAAGAATCACTGTATGATTATTTTGTCTGTAGGCTGTTCCCTAGGCTGCTGCAATTGACCACACTAGACTGTGGCTTGAATCAGTAAACTCATCCCTTACTTTTACACACATCAGTGCTTTGGTGGCTCTGGGTCATACTTCCACAACCATATATAGTACTTAGCCTACAGAGCTCATTAAATCTCTTTTTGTCTTAAACTGAGTACCCCAGATATTAGA